>ML813162.1:115150-125906 GCA_009831015.1 Picea engelmannii
TTTATTTCTAGGCTTTTGTCTTTTACCAGCTGCTTTTACCTTCTGGGCCTTTAGCCCCTTCTTCCCACGAGATAAGGTGCAATCCTACAAACAGGTCAATCCAATGCCCGGACAAGGGGAATGGGATAGATGAGCGGGAGATAAGATGAAACAGTGGTGCTATGATAGGAGCGGACGATGACTTTTCAAAAATTCCCCCAGTGGCAAACCAAGACCTATGGGCACAGGCTTGCTAGGGCACCCTGTCGATCTCCCCAAGCATGGTCAAGTGGGCTAATGTAAGATGTTAGAGATAAAAGGAATCAGATGCATATATTTAAAGGTTTCAATGATCAAAAGTGACACATACCATGATACCTGGACCAATTACCTCATGGAGCAAGAACCTCTTCTGATAGAAGACCAAGCCGATGGTGATGGATACTGCTGCTGCTGACAAGAAAAGATGATGGAAGAAGAAAAGGATGGGCCCTTCGAGCCATGCTCAGGTCAATCATTCTCTCGGTACTCCATGTCTAAGACCTATGGGCCTCGAGACATGATCTCCTAGTTATCCCTAAAAAACGGGGATGACAGTTCCAAAGTCACATAGATGCAACACGTGTAAAAGAGGAAAGATTATGAATAAATTCAACAATAATTACAGAACCATGGGACCAAATTAACTGTCAAAACCAAATAAACCTTTATTGGGGATTTCAACAATGGAACGTTTTGTTGTTGAATTCCTCAAATAAAAAAGGCAGTATAGATCACTAAATTATTGAATATTAAAGTGAATAAATCTAGGATCTGGATGTTCCTAAAGATAATATTTCACAATACAAAATCAGAGTTTTTTAGTGCAACAGAGAAATCCAGTCCAAGAGATCTAATTTGCAATAACTTACTGTTCGACTATTAAAAATTCATGCTTCTAAAACCATGCATAGGTGAGCTCCCATCCACTTGTTTGGTACTCTAGGGGGTTCTCAGTTGTAAGATAGTTTGCTCCAGGCTACAATTCAGATTAACACATACTTTGCATGTAAGAAATGTTAGCACGGCGATTGAGAGAGGATGGACACACATGAGAGGTACAGATTGTGTACGGCAGGTGTGCAAGGTAGCTTAGGGGCTATGTGATCAACCATGAGCAAATCCCAAGCTCACGACGTGGTCAGTTAGCATATCCAAGTAGGCACAAAGGGGCTATGGATAGTGGAAGGTCACCCGTACAAGAAAATGGCGAGGACACCCAAGTTTATGTAAGGGGGAATCAATCTAGGGATCTGTTACCGTCTGAACTAGCATCCAAGTGGAAAGCCCAACCATGGATGCCACCTTGGGGTAACGGATGGGAATCGTATCACTATCGTCTCAATACAATTTCCCCTTCACTTTTGGTCGGCTCTCAAGAGACAAAGGAGGGTATCGCTTTGATATATTGTTGTTATTTAGAGAAAGTTTAAGCAAATCTTCATTATAATTTAGTCAATGAAAGCAAAGATTTACTTCAATGGAAAACACAAGTGAATCCCACAAAAGATGTAGCATATGAAATAAAGGATTTCAATAACTTAATGATCTAATGCTTTAAGATAACACTTCAAGATAAAGAGCATAAACCACCACAATCCACTTAGATGCTTCTATGAATTGGAAACAAGTGGAGTAATACCCAAATCTGATTTATAAAGTATGCAATAAAGAGATTTCAAATTTGTAATATGTTGATCAACATCCCAAGCTAATGACAACTTTGAAGAAGTAGACTAATAACAACTTAAACAATGTAATTTGCAATAGAAACCACTCCTAAATGAAACCACAAGAGATGTAACCTTGTAACACAAATTGACCTTATAGATGATATGAAGTTAATATCAAATCAATTATGTGCTTAATAAAGGACAAGTCCAAGGTGAGGCTTGGCTTGTCCTTGATCTCGAAATCTGTTTAATGAGTAAAATTATGTAAAATTCCATATTTGAGACTTAGAGAAATATCAACCCAAGAAGATAAATTATCAACTTTGAAGCAAGACGTCTTGGATTCTAAATTAGGGTTTTATGATATTCAATGAAATAACCAACCAATTTGCTTGAAACAAGTCCACAATAAATAGATCAATATGAAATAAGAAAGAACTTGAATCAAAGATAAGTCCACCCTAGGATTTAGCAAGAGTGTACTTTGAATTTCTCAAGAATATCCTTTAGTGAGAGATATGCAAGTAAGACCAATCTTAAGGATGATTTCACAACTAGAAAAAGGAGATGAAACTTGACAACACCTTTCTAGCTTATGAAATTAGTGCTAAGTCTATACTAGACGTTCTTTAGATGCATTAACTATAGACTTAGGGTTTATATAAATCTGTTTTTTATCATTTTCTATGCAATTTCCAGATATACATAAATAACGAAAACAGCCCAAAGAAAGAGAAATAAACTTTTAGATGCAAAATCCTAGGGGGTGATTTTTCACTTATGGTTTTAAGATATGAAATTTAAGAGCAAACCTTAATCTAAGCTAGTCTAGAAAGTGAAATATGCAATGAATTTAATGCTAGATTAGAAAAGAAATCTAAACTAGGATTTTTTCAATATTTTCCATAGATTTCTTTATAAACAAAAATGAAAAAAAGGAGATTTTGGGTTTTTATAATTTTTGGAAGTTGATGGGAGAAGAGAAGTGCCTTATCCAACAAGGTTTTATGGGGTCAAGAAGAAAACCCCTCTTCAAAATTGGTCTATTTTATCTATGGATTACGATGAGGAGACTAGGGCCAATGACTCAATAGTCTCCTATCTAATCAAGATGAAAATGAAGACCAAGACCCTACAAGAAGGGGTCCTAAAAGGAGCACCTTTACTAACAAAATCAATTATAGCTTGATATGTAATGTTCCCAAGCCAATTTTTTGGCTGGGAACACTAACTGCTCACTCTGTGTGTGTTTGCTTGCAGGTTTACTCTTGAGTTATGTCTTAGGGTTTATAGATTCAGTTAACCAGCATATGAACATAGATCTTGAAGATGCAGCATATGGAAATACAAGATATGACAAGCAACAACAGATATGGAACCAAACAGCATAGATCTGACCTTTATTTAGAAAATATGAAAGAACCTGATACAATAGGACTACAGATCTAGAATAACATCAGATAGATCCTCTAGCTGGGATATGAGCTGCTACAAAATGCTCAAGATAAGAAGATATAAGCCTCCCAAGGTTGAATACAAGATGAAGACCAATACAATATGAACCAGGGTCAAGTCCAAACCCCCCTAGTTGAAGATACGCCCTCCTGAACGGTTGTGAAGGACCAATATTTCGACCTAGGTGATGGAAGCCTCCAAATGGCACCAAACTCTACAGAATGATAGATCGGGGCAAGTAGAACGCCCTCCTGAAGTCTCAAGCCGAAATGCCAAGATCTACTCCTCCAAAATACTGAATCCTCAAGTAGAACTGCGCCCTCCTGAATACTGTCAAGACCAAATAATTCGACCATGTTGAAGGATACCTCCAATCACTATGAAACTCTCCAGAATGATAGATCAGGCCAAGGGGAACCTCCTGGTGAAGTCTCAAGGTGAGATCTGAAGTTTTGCTCCTCCAAACTGAATAGATTTGATTCTCAATAGCGCCCTCCTTCTCTCCAAATCGTGCCAATGCTCTAAGAAATCAACTGGCTAGTATAACTCTCTCAAAATGCACTAAAGATGATGACCAAGGCCCTGCAAAGAAAACCCAAGTGCTCAAATCTCGAAAATCCTTCTCAAGCTCCTAGATCGAATCCTTCTTCAATCAATGGTGTGCCCCCTTTGCTGGAAACCCTCCAAGTTACGCCATGTTGCTACCCTAAATAGAAGATAGTACCTGTAGCTGAAGTAGAATGGTGTGGGTGGAGTATTGCATCCCCGAGACCAAGCTTGGAACAAGATGGGTGGAATCTTTCACCACCGAGTTGTCCTCTAGGGTTTGTATTCTCAAAACCCTCAAAACTGTTGTGCTCTAGAGCCCAAAAGAAAAATGCAATAATCATCAAAAGGTGAGTGAGAGGTGCGCCCTTGCCTTTCCTTTATACCTCCAATCTATTTCTCTGTTGAGTTAGTTTAACCCCTAGGGTTAACTCCTAACTCATTCTCATATGTTCTATTCTTTCATTGAGTTACTTTTTCTTTATCCAAGTCAACTTAACATTATAACAATGGGTTTAGCTGACTTCTCCCCATAATGTATCAGACTATAGTCTAGTGGGGATGACTAGACTACTGAGTCTCTCCAACCCTCTTCATCAAGAGGTGGGGGACATTACAGTCTCCCCTGCTAGAGATTGCTTGCCCACAAGCAATTCTGAACCTGTCTCCTATAGAACCTGTTCACTCTCCCAAGTGGCATCCTCAATCGGTAAGTCTTTCCATTTGACTAAGTATTCCTTAATGCTTCTCCTCCTTAGGTTCTTCTCACGAACCTCCAGTATCTCCTCTGGTATCAGTATCAATTGCCCCTCCTCATCTAAGGGTGGGAGTACCTCAACATGAGTGATGTGTTGGCCTATGGCTCTTTTCAAACATGACACATGGAAGACGCTATGTATTTTGCTTCCCTCTGGAAGCTCAAGCTCATAAGCCACGACCCCTACCTTCTTGTTGACCTTGTAAGGTCCAAAGAATTTGGGTTGGAGCTTTTCTGCTCCACTTCTTTTGATGGATGCATGTTTGTACGGTTGGAGCCTCAAGTAGACCAGATCACCAACCTCAAATGTACGTTCTACCTTGTGCCTATCTGCCTGGACCTTTTGTTGATTTTGTTCCCTTTGCAGATGATCCTTCAGTTCTCTGAGTATGTCCTGACTTTGTTGGATCCAATCCTGAACCATAGGAGCTCTACTATCACCAAAGACAATCTCTACAAAGGAAAGTGGGTCATAATTGTACAAATCTCTGAATGGAGTCATACCAATAGACATATGATGAGTTGTGTTGTAGCAGTACTCTCCCAAATGTAACCACTTGACCCATTCTTTTTGTTGCCCTAATACATAGTTTCGGAGGTATCCTTCTACCCACTTATTGACTATTTATGTCTGACCATCAGTCTGAGGATGGTAACTGGTGTTGGGGATCAAGGCCATACTAACCAACCTGAATAATTCCTGCCAAAAAGTACTCATGAATCGGTTGTCCCAGTCACTCACAATGGTCTTGGGTAAACCATGTAGTCTAAAAACCTCCCTGAAGAACAATTCTGCAACCTGTGTTGCACTGAAGTCTGTGGCAATGGAGAAGAAGTGTGCAAACTTCATCAATCTGTCCACCACTACAAAAATACAATCCTTACCCTGTGCTTTGGGAAATCCTGTGATGAAGTCCATGGATATGCTTTCCCATTTGTGCTCCGGAATGGGTAGAGGTTGCAATAATCCGGCTGGGTGTGTGTGCTCATCCTTGTTTTCCTGACAAGTAGTGTATTCCTTGATGTGACACATCACATCTTCCTTCAACCCTTTCCAAGAAAACCTTTCTCTTACCTGTCGGTATGTTTTGACAAATCCTTGATGACCTGCCACCAGTGAATCATGACATGCTTGAAGTACCTTGGCCTTAAAGGCTGACTCAAGAACCAAGAAAATTCGGCCCTTGTAGTAGATGACGCCATCCATGATTTTGAAGTTGTCATCATGTATCCGTCCATCCATCAACTAACATGCAAACTGGTTCTTTGAGTATTCTACTAAGAGGTAAGCCTTCCAGTCAACTGAGATATCGGTCATAGCATAAATCGATGGCCTTCTGGATAATGCATCTACCACTACGTTATTCTTCCCCTTGACAAACTCAATGTCAAAATCATAGGCCTGTATCTTGCTTACCCACTTCTGTTGCCTCTCATTTAAGTCTTTTTGTTCCAAAAAGTACTTAAGACTGTTGTGATCTGTCCTTACCACAAATTTTTCTCCTACCAAGTATTGCCTGAACTTAGTCAATGCGTGCATGATGGCCAACATCTCTTTGTCATAGATGGTATAAAGAAGCTCAGGGCCTCTCAACTTTCGGCTCTCATAGACAAGTGGGTGCCTATTCTGCATAAGCACTGCTCCAATGCCCTCCCCGGAGGCATCACACTCCACTGTGAAGGGTTGGCCGAAATATGGTAGAGCTAAGACTGGGCACGTACTCATTACCTTCTTCATTTTGTCAAATGTCAACTGTGCCTCTGAACTCCATTTGAAGGCTCCTTTCTTGGTCAAATCGGTTAAGGGTGCACAAAGCTGTGAGAAACCCTTGACGAATCTCCTGTAGTAGCAACAAATGCCAAGAAACCCCTTCAATTCTGTGAGGGTCTTAGGTGTGGGCCAGTCACGTATAGCTTGGATCTTCTCTTGGTGTACCTATACCCCCTTTACCCCAATGATGTGTCCCAAATAGAGGACCTCTTTCATTCTAAATTCACATTTGGATTCCTTTGCATACAAGGATTGATCCTCCATGATGGCTAGAATCTATTCTACATGTTGAATGTGCTCCTCCCACGTCCTTCTATAGATCAACAAGTCATCAAAAAATACCAAGAGGTGCTTCCTTAACTGCTTGTTGAAGACATGATTCATGCAAGATTGAAACGTGGCTGGTGGATTAGTCAATCCAAATGGCATCACTAAGAATTCATAGTGACCATAGTGACATCTGAAAGCAGTCTTGGGGACATCCTGCTCCCTCATTTTGATCTGATGATAGCCAGAGCGTAAGTCAATCTTGGTGAAGTAAACAGCCCCATGGAGCTCATCCAATAGCTCATCAATCCTCGGAATGGGGTACTTGTTCTTGATTGTCTTTTTGTTCAAGGCCCTGTAATCAATGCACATGTGCATGGTCCCATCCTTCTTTTTTACTAGTACCACTGAAGATGCAAAAGGACTGGAACTTGGTCTAATGTGGCCCATGTCTAGCAGTTCTTTGATAGCCTTCTTTATTTCATCTTTCTACTTCTTTGGGTGTCTGTAGGGAGTGGTGATGACAGGTTTTGCTCCCTCTTCCAACTCTATGATATGCTCAAACCCCCTATCTGGTGGTGCTCCTAGTGGAATGGGTCCAGACTCCAAACACCTTGCTATGCTTGTCAATGATCCTCTAAATCTCTGGTGAATAGTGAACCTCTCCCTTCTTGTCCATACGTACTGATATCCTACACTCAGCAGCATATACAATGTCCTCTCTTCTGAAAATGGCCTCCATGCGCTTTGTTGTAACCACCCTAGGTGTGTTTCCTGACATGCCCTGAGAACTACCTTTTTTCCACTTTCCTCTATGAAAGACATCTCCATGGATTTGTAGTTAGTGGTGATTGGTCCCAACGTACTAAGCCACTGCACCCCAAGGATGATATTTGTGTTAGGAAGGTCCATCACATAGAAGTCTTGTGCTAAATCATGTCTGCCCAATGTAAGCTTCATTCCTGGAATATACTTGTTACAAGGCATGGTGCTTCCTCCTGCTACCTCCACCTTGAATCCTTCAAATTCCACCGTGGGTATGTAATGATCCCAAGCCATTATGCCATGATCATCACGGTTTTGGGTGTCTTTAAAACTTTTTCTGAGTGAGGTATTTCGTCAAACACTTTGCTTACAGTTACGTTTAGGGTTTTACTGATGTGTTTATATGTGTGTTGCAGCAAATAACAAGAAGATACAATCATGGAACATACCTCAACCATATGCAATATGATAGACAAACCAAAACATCCCAAATATGATTTTATTCATGAAATAGAGGAACCTACTACAATGAAGATGCCGATCTGGAATGCTCAACAGATGGCTCCACGATAGAAGTATGAGCTGCTACAAAAAGCTCCCGACAATACAAAATAAGCCTCCAAAGGTTGGATAAGAGATGAAGACCAATGCCAAGGTAGATCTGGTCGTATGAAGTGCAAAAACCCTAACTGGATGATGCCACGTCCTGCTGGAATGCTGAAGCTCCTCAACAATTCGGCCCTGCTGCAAAATGTGTCCAATCACCCCAAGAAAGATGCCAAACAGTAGATCGAGTGATGGAAAGAACAACCCAGGTGCCCGAATCTCCAAGATCCCTCTCAAACCCTATGGATCTTAATCTCCTCCAATGTGTGGTGCGCCCTCCTAGATGGATGAAACCCTAATAATTCGGCCTCTCTCCTAGAGACCTCCAATGGCTCCACAAATCGGCTAGAATGATAGATCGGGACGCTGCAATGGAAACCCAAGTGCTCAAATCATCAAAGGACCTRCTAGACCCTTGGATCTAGCCACCCTCCAAGAAATGGTGYGCCCTCCTCTTGGGAAATCGTCCCAATCTCAATRCAAATAAACCCTCCGCTGAAATGCCTCCGAAAACAACCAWGAATGATGCCAAGACACCTGCAAGGAAAACCCAATACCTTGAATTCCCGAAATCTCTTCTCCTCGGCTAGAATGAATCCTCCCTCAATGGATGGTGCACCCCTCTTGCTRGAAACCCTCAACTGGTGTGCCCTCTCTCTATCTGCACATGTAACTGATGTAGAATCCTTCTGCAACTGASTAGATCTAGAACTAGAATGGTGTGGAAGCGTATTGCATCTCCAAGACCAAGCTTGGGACAAGCTAGGTGGAATCTTTCACCACCGAATCRTCCTCTAGGGTTTGTTAAGTCAAAACCCTCAAAACCCACAATGTTGGGCTCACTAGCCAAAAKYCAGATATCAAAAGATGATCATACATGAATGCATGAGTAGAGGCCCTTGCCTTTCCTTTATACTTTTTGGCTCACCTTGTCCCTCCAAAGTGACTTTCATTTTATTAATATTTAATTAATTAATKAACTTTTTTACCTCTGAAAAGCTCCTTATCTCTCCTTGTGGCTTCCCTGGCCACTGAAAGTCACTTCTCACCATCCCATCCTATAGTGTTGTTTCTCCCGATTCCAATGAGCTATTACATTGAGAGGTTCCTCCAAGTAATGTGCCCAAAATGACCTCTTCAGTGAATTTAATTGACTTATAGCCCAAAATAGTCAAAATCATGGAAATCGTCGGAATGCAACGGAACCAAAGCCAACCTGTGCAAAATCGCTCATAATGATGGAATATGATGGGCAATGCGATCTGGACCCCACAATGCCTCTCAATAACCCTTGTACTCTCTATAACACCCATCTGGCTACTCTGGTCATCATGAACCTCTGCACTATGATGATGTCCCAAAGTGGGGACATTATAGGGTATGTGCCTCCTTTGTAGTAGGGTTGAGTCAATAAAGTTGTGAGAAGCACCCTCGTCAATGAGAACTGAAACTTTTTGTCCCTGTAATACCTCTCTCATCCTGAAAGTGTTGTATTTGGATACCCCATTGATGGATGCCAATGTAGCCTTCTCATCTGTTGCAATGTCGTGACCTGTACCTTCCTCTTCTGCAGTTTCGATGGTGTCTGCTTCTATGTTTTGAAGGTGGCAGAAATCTTCATCCTCCTCATTATCTTAAGTTACCTCAGTGTAATGAGCCTTGCCTCTACCCATACACTTGTGGGATGGATCCCAAGGCTCTTTGCATGTATAGCATAGTTGCTTCCTCCTCAGTTCTCTTCTAGTGTTCTCATCCATTCTACCCCTTCCTCTGTCAAACCCCCTTTGGTCTCTTCCTCCTTGACTCATGGGAGGTCTTTAATCTCTTCCTCCTATATTTAGAGGTGGTCTAGGGATGAATTTAGATTTCGCTGCTGGACCTAGATATCTAGTCCTCCATATAGCATCTTGTAAGTTGGTAGGCTTGAAAGCCTTAACCCAACCCTTTAAGGGTTCCATCAAACCCTCTGTGAAAAGCATCATGAGTCTTGACTGAGACACATCCTGCACCATGACCGCTATCCTCTGAAACTCCTCAATATACACCTCTGGTGATCTTGTCTGCCTGAGTTGGGTGAGTTCCCTGAAATGTAACTCTGGGTCCCCCTGGTCAAACCTGTCAATAAGCTTTTGTTTAAACTCTGTGTAAGCCAATATCTGATTGTGGCCAAGTGTAGTTAACCCATGGTACCACCAGTCATGAGCTTTGCCCTCCAAGTACATGGTGGCAAACTTGATGGCATCCATCTCTATCATTGGGTTAAGCTGCAGGTAAGTGTCAAGTTTTTGCACCCAAGCCTGTGCAGTCATCTTGGAAGATCCATCAAAATAGGGGATCTCCATTTTTCCAGCCCTGCGCTCTAACTCATAATTGTTCCTGTGGTCCGACCTGGTTTTACCTCTGAGTTTAAATCCACAATATTGATCCAATGTAATTTGTCTATGGACTGCTACACTTAGTGAGTTATATTCCCTAACATACTGATCAAAATTGTCCTCAATTTCGTCTTGGTAGTTTGGCTGTGTCTATTCATCCAAGAACGAAGGTAGATAGGGCCTATGGGTGGTCCTGTTGTGTGTTTGTCCCTGTGGTGCACCTCCTCCATGGCTCTGTCCCTCAGTATGATAATAGGGAATATGCTCCTGTTGATGTCTATTCCCTCCATGAGATCCACTAGCCTCTTTGTTGGCATAAGTTTCCAGACCCTTTCCCCCATGAGTCATCTGCATCAGAAGTCGTGATATCATCTCTTGGCTTTCACTTACCTTTCTCAAGGTCTCTGTCATCTCTACCTGTCCCCCACGCACTGCCTCCTAGTTTTCCTGTAGGTGATGTACAAGGTTTCCCTAGGACACATCTTTGGAATGTTATAAGTCATGTTGTCGTCCTAATACACAC
>ML813162.1:158753-171561 GCA_009831015.1 Picea engelmannii
ACTTGATTAATCCTCAATGGGGATTAATCTAATAATAAAAATAATCATAATGACATGATTAATCCACAATGGGGATTTAATCCAATAACAAAATAATAAGAATGCTCTTCGCAGTTACATTATTTCAACAGGATAAACAATCTTAATCCTTCCTAGGGTTTCTAGCAAAAGGAACCTAGCATACAAGGTAACATGCAACAATTAACAATCTAATAGAGCATCCACCATAACATACCACGAACAAGCACTTAAACTTAAAGAAGAATACTTACTAAACCAAGTCACTATGCATGAGGAAACCCTAGCTCAAAGATCATTCACCAAAACAAAAAAAGGCATCCACAAGATCCTCCTTCATGAGGTGCACACAAGTACTATGTAGTGACAAAAGAAGAGAAAAGAGCAAATAGAAGTGTTTCTCACAAGTGGTGAGTTATGTTTGAAGTTGAACAAATGAAGCGCTACCCTCTTTATATGAAGCAAGCCTAGAGCTTTGGTCAACAATTATCCCTAAAATAATAGTAAATCCATGATACAAGTGAGATAGGTCTAAGCCAACCTCTCAAATAGCCTCAAACAATAGATAAACATGCTAATACACCAAAATATGTCCTCCAAGGTCACACGTGTGGGTGACATTATGCTCCAAGAGGGTGTAGGACGCCTCCAAAGGCCATGTCTCATAATCCAATAGTGTAAGCAAGGTGGAAGGTGACACCTCCTCATTAAAGGTCATGTCTCATCGTCAAAGAACCCTAACTCATCATCAAAGTGGTGCCCCAATGGAAAGCAAGCCCCAATCATCACAAAGGCATCATAGCGCATGTCATCATCCATATGCTCAACGTCCAAGGCGAAAAGGTCAGCGTCCAAGGTGGAATGAAAGTGCATCACCTCTTTGAAGGGTGTCCAATCATGTCCAAGTGCAACGTCCTCCATCCAAAACCTAACAAGCTCCAGGGTACACTGTCCAAGATGTGGGCTTCTTGCCCATCTGTCAACCAATATGACCATATCTGCAAAATGAGAGCTCATATGTCCATCATCTAGGGTCCAGGAAGAGTGAGAGGATGTGTCTGAATGTGTCAAGTCATCATATGCCCCAACGCTTTGCATCACATGTGTTATGTCTTGTATAAAATGAACAACGTCCTGGTGAAATCGTAGTGACATCCTCCAAAAAACCATGTCAAGTGCACCCAAGTCAGTCAAATCCATAGAATCAAGTAAGACCAATAATCACAAGGTTCAAGAGTCCTTAGAATCATATAAAGTAATCCATCACTTAATACATAAGCCACATGAGCAATTCACATTAGATATCCCCTTCAAACTTCACATTATCTCAAGACTTTATGCAATTTGACAAGTTTAAGTATGGGAGGACCATCAAAAGACCCTAATAGGTGTGCCACTACCCAGGTAGAGGAATAGTTTCCAAGAATCTTATCTAAGAGTAAGTGGTGAATGAAAATGTGTTGGGCTTTCTTCATGGTGATGGAGTCATTAACATGCAAGGTATCGTGCTTGGTCCATTTCCATGAGCGCCTTTGTAGAGGGAGCGCTTGTTGCTTGAGATAACTTTTCCACGACAGTGTGTGTATTCCAAACCCCTTTCTTGCCTTTCAGGTTTTAAGCACTTTATTCTTTCTTTTCTTTCTTGTTGGGACTACGTCCTTTCATTTTGATATGCATTCAGTGCATTAGGACTAGGGGTGATTGCCTCATAGTGAGGGGGTAGAGCTCAAGCTGGCCTTTGGCTTTTAGAGTTGGCCATTCATTATCCCACGTTTCTTTCTTTCTTTTATAACATTATTTCTTTATTTTTTATAGCAGTTGCATCAACCTCAACATTCTAGCCCTTCTTCTCGTAAGAGCATAAACCACAGSCTTTTTTGATGTACATGTAACATCCATACCGAAGTTTATTACAATACGGGAGGCCCCAAGATGGAAAGTGTTAAGTATGGGGGGGAACGGTACGTCCCCCTTATCAAGGCCTCCCAGTAGTACCCATGTTCCCCAAGAGTGACAACACAGAACTAGGATACTAAAGATGGCCACCAAGGTGAAATAAGGCAAAGAGCATAACTTCTGAGCTTATTATTCATTATCTAACTTCAACCAATGATCCTCACTCACATGTCAAATGCATTAAGTATGACACTTTATATGAAACAAGGACTAATGTACCTCATAATGTGTTGGACCACCATCTTCCAATGAACCATGTTGCTCAGGTGCAATGAGCTATGCTGAGGAATGAGGCATATGTGGGGTTGTTGGTTGTGGAGACTATTGATCATCATCATCAGGATCATGTCTTCATTGTGGGCCACGAGACATGAACTCCTCTAGTTACCCCTAGCTGAGAGAGGGGATAACAATAACATAACGCATGTGCCAAGGCCCACAATATGCAAAGGTGTGTTGAACTTATCCCAACTATAAAGCTATGGATTCTACCTTCACATATGAGAGGCATAGAAAACCATGAGTAAAAACCAATGGTGGGTTCTAAAGACTACAAAAATAGAGAAGTCGTAGGTTTTGTGTTGAGAGAGGGTGTTGAAATAATGTGTCAATGCATTTTTGTGTTGTAAGTTGGGGTTTAGAATAATATTATGTTTCACATTGATTTGGGGACGAGGGGCAAGTTGTAGGGATGATTGGATAGACTCCCCAAATCTTAAGGGATGGTATAGGGGATAGAACTTTTAATTATTAAAATTTTGGCCTGCTTGTTTAACCATAGACAATGTCACCTCATTGTCACCCAACCATACGCATTCACATATGCCACCCCCGAGCACAATAACCTTTTCTTAGATAGAATGATTCTGGGAAGTCCACACTAGAACCAACAGATAAACCCTAACCAGAAACACCACTGCTGCAGCAGCAGCATGATACCAAGAGAACGTACCTCTACTAATGGAAGCGTACCTTTACCAAGAGAAGCGCACAAGAGAGATACCAGAAAGACTGAGAATACTCCACGATAACTGTTGCACTACTCTCTCCAGACTTGCGCCTCCTTCTATTGCAGTTGCAGCTCCTTAGACTTGCGCACTAGCTGAGTGAGTGAGTGAGTGTATCCAAATGAGACAGGCGCCTCCTTATCTATACTAGCCTGTCCAAGTGACTTTTCCAGGTGGGGTTGACTTCTCTTTCTGGGGCCTTCTATTTCTTTATTATTATTCCCCTTGGGACGACTTCTCTTCTAGGGTTTTCACACATCTGTTTAATGGTTCTCTTACTTTCGAAATATTCTATTCTAAGTACAAAGGTTACACTTGGAGGTTAATACCTCCCACAGCTACCAAAACATCAACACTCCCTCTTAGCTAGGGAGGTATTAACTAAGATGTTCTTCATGTAATGATCTCAAACACATCCATCCATCTCACATGGCATGGGAAAGACTCACATGGTCTTGCAGACCAGTCTACAAGTAGCATCACCATAGCCACACAGGCTCTTGTAGCATCACCATAGCCACACAGGCTATCTCATGATCAAACAGATCATGTCTCAAGTAGCATGGCCACACAGGCCATCTCATGACCAAACAGATCATGTCACAAGTATCACCATCATAACCACACAGGCTCTGTCATAGTCACACACATAGACTATCTGATGGTCATGTCACGGTCATGCATCTGGGATCTCATCATCCTTTTAGGATTTATATCATCACGGGGCTTCAACTAGTTCGTACAAAACTAGGCAACTCGCTAGCTCACATAGAATCTAGCATCTAGTTCATACAAAACTAGTAAACTTGCCAGCTCACACAAAATCTAGCATCAAGTTCATACAGAACTAATAACTTCGCCAGCTCACACAAAATCTGGCATCTAGTTCATACAGAACTAGTAATCTCGCCAGCTCACACAGAATGTGGCATCTAGTTCATACAAAACTAGTAACCTCGCCATCTCACACAAAATCAAGCATCTAGTTCATACAGAACTAGTAACCTCTGATGGCACACCAGGCAGTCGGTCCACAGTGACGAGGCATCTAATCACAAGGATTAGGCGATGTAGTGCGCACACACAACCCATCTAGGCCAAGGCTAGGAACACCTCCAACCACACAGGTTGGCCCTCAAGCTTGAAAAGTTGGGAAACTTACCAGCCCTGAAGGTTGGCTGACCTTGTGCAAGGTCATGCTAACTGGTGCCACAGTCAGCAATGTGCCTATAAATGACCACCCGTTGTTGCCACACTCTGTAAGCTACTGCCCCAAGAATCGCATATGTGACTCATCACTCCCTCTTACGAGGGACGTCCTTCTAGACCATGCCAAGCTTGTCCCTGAAGTACACAAACTTCACCCTTGATAGAAGCTTGGTCAACACATATGTTATCTGCTCATCTATAGCGACATACTGGAGCACCCTTCTGCACCATATCTCTAATATAATAGTACTTAATCTCAATATGCTTGGACTTGTCATGAAACACCAAGTTCTCTGACAACCTCACACAACTCTGGTTGTCGCACCAGATACAAATCGCCTCTAACTCAAGATCAAACAATCCTACAAGCAGCTTCCGAAGCCACGCTGCTAGCTGAACATGTTGCTATATACTCTTCCTCAGTCATACTGAGCGCCACACTAGTTTGCTTCCTATTGAACCATTAGATCATAGTTGATCCCAAACTGAAGCAACATCCAGATGTACTCTTACGGTTTGCGACACTACCGGCCCAATCTGAATCAGTATAGCCATGCAAGCTTATCTCACGATCCAAAACATATCTGAGTCCATAGTCAATTGTACCTTTCAGGTACCTCAACACATGCTTTTTCGCAACCAATTGAACACGTCTTGGTTCAACCATATATTGACTAAAAGTGTTCACCGCAAAGCATATATATGTTCTAGTGTTCGTCAAATACACAAACGAACCAATCATCTGTCTATACATGGTGGCATCCACTATCTCTGAAAATGTATCACTCAATAACTTCAGATTCGTCACCATCAGGGTAGGCATGGCTTTACAATCCATCATTCTGAATCTCTTCAAACTCTCTACAACATATTTTCCTTAGCACTGGAAAATCTCATCCAGTTTCTGCCACACCTCTAGACCCAAAAAGTAATGCATCATACCCAGGTCTTTCATCTCGAACTCAAATGCAAGCTTTTTCTTGCACTCTGTGCTGAGCTTCTCATCCCCTATTAGAGACAGGTCATCCAATATCAAAGGGCAACCAATCCCAGACTCATCAAAATAACTGTCTAGCATATCCTGCCTTGGGTGCCTGCTTAAGCCCGTATAAAGCTTTCTTCAATATGCAGACAGAAGACTCATTCTCATGTATCTTGTGGTTGCTCTATGTACACTTCTTCTGACTACTGGAGCAAGTGTCTCGTCATAATCTTCTCCCTCTTGCTTGGAGAGACCTCTGGCCACAAATCAAGCTTTGTACATCTCTATTCTGCCATCGGCAGCATGTTTTATCTTGTAGATCAATCTGGAAGTCACCACTGACTTCCTTTTTGGTCTCAAGGAAAAATCCATATCCTAGTCCTTTTGTTTGGCTTCCTCCTTTGTCATTGAAACAAGGGAATCTTCCCAGGAGGTCTCATATCTCCTCGAAGCCTCTGAAGCTTCGATCTAGCCTCCTCAACTCATGGCACCTATCTGTCAATCCTGGAAGATGTATGTCTATCCCATCTAAATCTGAGGAGGAATACTTTATGAATGAAAGTCTCTAAGCCACTAACTCTCTCTGAGATCAAGCTCACTCTGAGTCGCCATGCTCCCTCTGAAGCTTGACTCCCTCTGAGTCTATATAATCTTCGGAGCCATCTGCTTCCTTTGTATGTGATGATCTCCTATGAAGTCTAATCTCCTATGAACGGTCCAAGGGAGGTTGCTCCTCCCTACTAGATCGTGATGGTTGACTCCCTTTGAACTCTAGATCCTTCTGAGCTGGTACTTGGTGTGGTCACTTGCCTCACCACTGGTGGAGCCATCTACTCATTCTCATGATATGGCTCATCAATGTTATATATCTTTGCATCCTACAAAGTGTCATGTGACCATGTTGGTCTTCTTCCTGGTTACTACAACGATTCTGGGTAGGCCCTTCTGGCTCTACTAACTCTTCCTAATGATCTAAAGAGTGATCAACTTAACTAGAGGGATATGTTCGGTCATCTTTGGAGCCTTCTGCTCCTTACAATCAATCTCCATATGAGATACTCTGTATCTCGCAAAAGTACCCTTCTTGCCAGAAGGTTTTAACTTGGTCCTCTTTTTCTTCGGTACATGGACATATATGGTCGTGTATACAACTTCTTACCTGGATAGTCTGCTCCATGTCTCAAACTAGAGACCATTTAATATGTTGCCTCCTACAACTGTCACTATAGCTCCCCTCAGAGTTATCACATGTGACCTGCCCGGAACAAGACCAACAACAAGGGAAAACAATAGACAAGAATAATACTCTTATAATAATAACAAAAACAAGAACAAGAACAATCGTCACAGTAGCTCCTTCTCAGAGCTATCACTTGTGACCTGCCTAGAACAAGAGCCAAAATAAAAATGCAATAATAAGAAATAGGAACAACACTCTTCCAGTGTTGTGACCAATCATTCCTCCATGGTAACCTGCCCGAGACAAGAACAACAAGAGAAAAAGTATTTCCAATATAATTTTCATAAGAACATATCTAAGTTAAAAAGAATAAAAGACAATTTCATGGTAATCATCATAGCATTACCAAGGTGACCTGCCTGGAAGCAAAACAAGAAATATCTCCTAGAGGTTATGTTAGTTCATCTTGCAAACAAGTACAATAAGCATTTATATCAATAGTACTCACATGCTACCAAGTATTCATTGTATCTAGCAGTAATAAAACCTTTCAAAGATTGTTGTCACAACTATAGTGTTTACTTGTAATGTAGCAATTATCAAACTTGATATGTGTAAATTGGAAACTTATTAATTTAATCAATCAAACCTGGAACCTAGATTCTTATCTTCAAGAATGAGTGTTGTTTCTTTTCTTTCGAGTCTCCTTCACTCAAGATGACAAGTATTCTCTCCAACCTGTCTCTTGTACTAAGACAATATGCTTTCTTGACAAAAATATGAGTTAGGGAATATAACGCAAATAAAATCTAAAAACTCAACCTTAATCAATCTAATATTTTGACTAAAGTCAACTTATAACTTTAACTTTAACCAGAGGTTTGACTTCAACAGATCAAAATACAACTAGACGTTCATAAGATCACAGTAATGCCATAACAACGAGAGGCATATCAAAATAGTCAAACCTGGAGTGCGTTGTTCCTCTGAATGTGTTGGATCTGAGATCCCTCTGGATCTATGATTTTTGCTTGGACAAAAAGATCCCTTCTCCTGCAAACACCCTCAAGATAGTGATACAGTTTAAACATATACAAGTACATACCTCCGACAGTAGCGGCAGGTAGCGACACCATCCAACAACAGCGGCAAGCAATGACAAACCCAAAAATTTCTAAGTGCTCCAACTTGAATATGACGATAGTTGGAGATGCGCTAGGGTAGGGCACACTAGGACAACTAAAAATTAGACCCAACACTTCACTGAAAGCAATGTTGCCAGAGCGTAGCGGGAGCATTTTTAGGAAGCGGAGCATTGGGAGCATCATTTTTAAAAAATCCTCGGGAGCAAAGCGTCCCGGAAGCGTCTATTATATATATAAATTTTTATATATATTGTCTGTATATTAAAAAATCATGCAGAAAGACAAATTAGCTGCAGAATGTATGAAAACATGCATATTTGTACATTGTAACATTAAAATGGCATCCATTGTAATAAGTAGTGGTACATCAATGATTAATCATTCGAGCATCAACCATCTAGAATCTAGCAATTACAAACTTACAAACCAACATACAATTTTTTAATCCATATAATAGAAAGTAGACCATTAAGTTATGGAATGAAATCAGTCATCTAGCAACTGTCAACAATAACATGAGTCATGACCAAATAGTTATGATTACAAAATAGGCCATTTGCACTGAATTATGAAGATCAAAAGGTCCAAAACAATAAAGTTTAAATTGTGCTAGACTCTAGAGTCTAGTTGCTAAATGCTATGAATCTATCATCTATAGACTGACATGTAAAGTAATGAAGCGCCCCATGGAGCTTCCTGTCACTAAACCATTTTGTAACTCTCCAAGTCACATTTTTTTGCAACATCTTTGAAGTATAGGATTGGTATAGAACAGTCATTTCCTTTGGAAATGGTCCAGACAGTCATTCCTTAGGGCGGATTCATTCTCTATGGGCTGCACTTTGTTTAGTGTCGGAGGAATGGCCCGGGGTGGGGAATGGTCCAGGTTCAGCAATCAGGGACAGACATTCCTTAGGGCAGACTCATTCTCCCCAGGTTACACTTTGTCTAGTGTCGAAGGAATGGCCCAGGGTGGGGAATGGTCCAAGCTCAGAAATCAGGACAATTATTCTTCCTTGCTTGAGAAGAATAGTCCAGATAGCTCATCATTGATGTTTGACCTTCTGAGGGCAGATGCTCTTTCAAGATCTCACAGATGTGAGTGGAAGAATGGCCTAGATGATTCATTTTATATCATAACATTGTTTTTGTGCAGGTTGATATCAGATGATTGTTATGAAGACCGTATGTTTCTAGATAGTAGATGTATACTACTGTGGTGGATGTGTTCCATTGTTTGATCAAGTATCTGTGCGGTACTTGGTGTGGTAGTATACCACTGGATTGTAGTTGTGTACTACTTTGGATAGACATAATTGTGTTCTATTGAATGATATTGTTTCGATTGCCTTGAAGACTATCAACAGTGTTGAACATAATTATCAGTCAGATGAATGATCAATGAACAGAGATTTCCTAGACAGAAAATGGTTCAGAACATTTACTCTTCTAGATTAGAATAATGGATCTTGTGTCACTCTGAGGAGTGAGCATCATGTCTGATTACTCAGATAGAGTATGGTTTCGAGAGATGATTCAGCTGATGACACTGATGATGATGATGGTGCTCATGATCTAGTCATAAGATAGTCTATACAACTATGTTGATGCTACCAAGTGAATGGTATGATTATGCTCAAGACCATTACCTGTAATACCTCCCTAGCTAGGAGGGAGTGTTGATATTATTGTAGTTGCGGGAGGTATTTACCTCCACATGTAAACCTGACGAGAATAGAATATTCCGGAAAGCAAGAAGAAACCCTAATGAGTTGGCTAATAACTCTAGAAGACATGTCGGCTCAAGAAGATAACTTGTATCAGGTTATTAGCCTCCAAGAAAAGAAGTCAGCCAGAAGAAATAATATATACTAAACAGACAGATACCCAGAAAGAGAAGTTGGCCCAAGAAGTTATACAGAATTACTATAAATACAGGAGGCCAGTCTTCATTTTGGTAGGCAGTCTCAGAATTGCAGAGCAGCACTTGTGCGCACTACAATGCCCAGTTTTGTGCGCAGGTTTGGAGGAGAGTTGCCCTTACAACTGTTGCAGCTAGCAGATCACGTTTGGCTTGGACTATCTCTTGGTTAGGGTTTGGACTATCTGATCAGCTCTTGTTGGTGCGTTATCCTTGGGGAAAGGTGTGCTACCCCTTGTTTGGCTATCTAGCCTAGGGTTTGCTTCCAGAGTGATTCTCTGTCAAGGTTAAGGTGCTCGGAGGGTGGCTTCAGCCTATGGTTGGGTGACAATAAGCGATATTGTCAATGGTAAAACGAACACATCCATTATATTCTAACACCAACCTATTAGGTCCATGGGCATGTAGTGGTATGACACTACCAACAGCTGGTCACCACACCAGGGTAGTGGCTCTTGGTGGCATAGCCAAGAGAAAGGGGGTCTCATCACGAGCCAGCCTTCTCATTTCCGTGAAATGCTTGTGGGTAACATTGCCACCACTGGTCACCACGTCGGGGCAGTGTCCCCTAACTAGCCTCTTGAAAGAAAAAGCAATAAGAATAAAGATAAAAGGCATGAATGGGCTTGGAAACATTTGCATCCATGACAGGTACAGCGCACCCTCTTCAGAGGCACCCACAGGTAAGCCATACATTTCTCTGCTATCACTACACCCCTTGCCCAGACATCCCTTGCCACCTCATCCACTCACATGGCCTAGATTTGACTACTCCCGGAAACATCCTGTTGTCGTCCTAATACACACTTGCAAATGTGAGCTAAGTCTGGCTCACTTAGTGTGTCCTTGGAGGCACAATGCCTAGGTTCACAGACCATGCTGTCACTTTGACCGGAACCTCTTTCGTCTAGACTCCATCCTAGGGAAGCCAAGGGGGGTAGTCCTTAGTTTCTAGTTAAGTTTTAAAGTTAAGTTCTAGGAGTTGATTTTAGTTTGTTAAGGATTGGGGGGATTCTAACCTAAGATGCTAAGGCAGCAATGCAAGATGAAGGGTTAGTATGTTAAGCAAGCCTTTTCCTAGGGCAACTAAGACTAGTGCCTACGATTGGGCAAGGGGTCAACTGAAGTTAAAAGATGATTCGTTACAAATATGATTACAAGATATACAAAAGAATAACTGAATCAAATATTAAATACAAGATTTACAAGTAAAGAATGGTAAAGTACAAAAAGCAAACTAACCACTTTTAAGTATTTGTGTGCAGGATATAAGGAGATCAAAGCATCATCACATTTATGAAATCATCATTAATACATCATAAAGAAGATTTAGAGATTTTAAGCACAAGCGTTATAAGGATGATGAAGATTACCAACTCTTAGTTATTAAACCCACAAAGTATTTAGATGTTTTAGCCCATGGTTGGATTATTAAAGGTTTCTTAAGATTATCAAGTTTTAATTACCTTTATTAAGATTTTCACCAAAGCCTCMTYCTCCTATTGCCAAATGGTTGYTGGATGCTCAAGATAGTAYGGCAACGAGRCCAACCCTAGCTGTCACAGTCAKCCCAAAGCATTGAGTTTTTACGGAAAGAACACTCCTTTGTGCCGTGAGACCGTCCCCGGCCTATCACCGTCCGTTGCCCTCCTCAATACCCGTTTTAGATGGTGAAGATGGTGGTCTAAGGTACCCTAATAAGTCTATTAAGTTAATATATGAATTAGGTAGACTTTTCGATGTGTTTTAAAGTGTTTTAAAGATTTTATGACACTTTTAAAATGTGTTTTAGTGCTATGGCCGAAACTTACTTCAGCTTAAAATGTGTTGCTTAAGCTTATGAAATGAAAAGGCATTAACACATATAAGCTATGTGAGAGCAAATTACTTAATGCACCAATATGTAGCTTGCAAAGTAAAGAAGTAAAACCACAAGGGACAAGAACAACTTCCCAACAAGATATGAAAATAAGCACACTTATCTTATGTTGATTTAGAACATTTAGATCCAAGCACAAGTGTGAGAAAGAAGATTTAAGTGTTAGCCTACACTATCAACTTAACCATGAAGTTACTTCCAATATATGGCAAATGGCCTTAAAAGATTAATGCATGAAAGAAAAATACCATTTACTTATAGAAGCATTTAAACATTTAGGACTATAGATCTAAGCATGTAAAATGAAGATTAAAATTTAAGGAGCTTAAGCATGCAAATAAATCTAGCTAAGTTGATTATGCCCAATAGGCTTAAACTAAAGATTTATTATGTATGAGATCTAGATCTAGAATATTTTAGACATTAAGCACTTAGATCATCAATCACATATTAAACCCTAGCCTTACCACTTGGGGTATTCCTCTCCCAATAGGTAGGCAATTATTAGATTCACTTAACTTAGAAAAAATTGAGCAAAGAGAAAGGCAAGCAAGCAAGAAGAATGAAGCAAGGAAAGAGACAAGCAAACAAAGAGGCAAACCCTAATCCCCACGTCTTAGGGCTTGGGAGATGCCTTTCATCTACCAAACCCCACGTCCTAGCTCAAAAGGTGCCAAAAATGCAAAAAAATGCAAAATCTAAACTAAACCCTAGCTACCCCAAGGCTCACACGTGGGAGGAGGCCGTACCACTTCCTTCTCCCACAACTAGGAGCCACTAAATCAGCAAAATAAGAAGAAAAATGCTCAAGAAAACTCTAAAAATGAAGAAGGAGGTTGAGAAATAGCTATCAATCCCTTGGGGGGTTTTTGAGTGTTGTGTGGATGCCTTTGGGTAGCCAAAACCCCTCTCAACCAGATCTGAACCTGCAAAAACCAGCAAGGTATCCTTGCTGGAAATGCTACACACAACAAGCAAAGTGAAAGAAAAACTTTTCCTTTTTAGGACAAAAATTTTCCTTAACAAAAATTTGATAAAATTGATTTAAATGACCAAATCTTACTAAGTTAAACTAGCTAAAATATATGTGAATGTGAACAGCAAATAGAAGAAGAGTAAAGGGTGAGAAAAACATGGAGTTTGTATGTGTCTCAAAGGAAGAATCTTCCTTGGTGCATTTCCAATGAAACCCTTGAAGCTAAACCTGCAAAACTTGAGAGGTGATGTGCATACAAGAGATAATATGTTGCATATACTAACAAGATGACATTTCAATCCTATCTAGCAAAACAAGATATATAGATCTACAAGCATGTGCATTGATAAATCTACCTGTTGCCGTCCTAATACACACTTGCTAACGTGAGATAAGTCCTGCTCACTTAGTGTGTCCTTGGAGGCACAATGCCTAGGTTCTTAGTCCACACTGTCACCTTGACTAGAACCTCTTCCTTCTAGGCTTACTCCTAGAGAAGCCAAGGGGGGTTGTCCCTAGTTACTAGATTGATTTT
>ML813163.1:0-16098 GCA_009831015.1 Picea engelmannii
TCGAATAATCATAACAAATGCAAAAGAAACTTATGTGTTTATAAGATATAACCAACTGGTTATGTGTGAAGGATGAACCTCCCAACCATAGCCGATGTTGTTCATTTTCTCTCAACAACAGGCCACCCCGAGCTGAGGCTGTGAGTCCACAATGATATTTGGCCCTCTGAATATCCACTCCCCACACTTAGCAACCCAAAACCCAGGTTCTACTCCTACAATAATTCTAATCCACCAACTCTCTCTTCCCCATAACCTGCACAACCCAAGGATTTCACCCCTTTCATTGTTCATAGTTCCTTGGGTTGTACCATTCATTTATCAGGGCTTCCTATGCACTTGGTTGGCTAAGAATCTCTTAGCTGGGGACTTCATGAACTCTCAACTGCTTCAGGAGTGCTCAAAGTATCCTTCACAAGGATCTTGAGCCATTTCCTCAACATGAAAAGGAACTATAGGCTTACAACCTATTTTTACAAGCACACATGCCACACTTCCAACATAAAACACAACCAAACAATGGTTTCCTTCAAGCATGCCATGGTTGGTGCTCTCCCCAACACTCAACTCCTCTCTTGTTGTCCAAAATCGGCATGCAAAAATTGTCTTCTTTGGCCACACAAATTTTCTTTTTCTTCAAGCTAAATGACTGCTCACTCTACCCAATGTTGAATGTACTTCAGCCCCATGCTCCCAAATAAATATGGGATGTGACTCTCACACCCAACCTCTTACATGAGTTTAAGGATTTGGCTCTCATACACTCAAATAGAAATAGAAGGTTTTCCCAAAAATAATAATTTCAGGAATGCGGGTTGGATTAATACCCATGAATATCCCCTTTGGACCCCTCTCTCTTATGGAATCATAGACCCCCATCATTTTTATCCCTCTCATATCTCAGTAAAAAATTACTACTTTTATTAATCATTTCAATGTTCATAATATACAATTTGTCCCTCGGCCATATTAATCAATACAGGCTCTTTACCCCAAACATATAGGCTCACTAGCCTAAATGACATTTATACAATTACATTATAATTTGTGGGGATGTTACATTCCCCTCCCCTTATTTTTGCATTGTCCTCATTGCACAACACCACCAAGTGTACATTCATTTTACAATGCTAGGCTCTCTAGCCTTTAATCAACATATAGGCTCTCTGACCTAATATCACACAAGAATTCCAACCTAAATATAAATACATAAGTACTCTGACCTCCAAAACCATAAATACATAGGTGCCCCGGACCAAAATATAAATACATAGGTGATATAGCCCAAAACATATACATAACCCACTCACATTCCCCTAGAGCTATCCCTATTTCCACCGACTCTCTTGCTATTGACTTGCCCAACCCAAGGAATGTACACCTTTCACTGCTCCCGGTCCATTGGATTGTACCATTCTTTTATTAGGGCCGACCCAAGGAATGTGCCCCCTTCACTATCCTCAGTCCATCGGGTTGCACCATTCGTTTATCAGGGTCTCTCTGGCACATGTAACTAGGAATCTCACTATTAGGAACTCAATGGACTTACTGCTAAGAAAACTACTAGTAAAATAACCAACAACAACCTTGTTGTTGTAG
Organism: Picea engelmannii; assembly: GCA_009831015.1. Classification (NCBI taxonomy): domain Eukaryota; kingdom Viridiplantae; phylum Streptophyta; class Pinopsida; order Pinales; family Pinaceae; genus Picea; species Picea engelmannii. The sequence goes on from ML813163.1 coordinate 1,600, forward strand.
TGCAACTCACGCAGGAGTTCACTCTTCATGCCTGGCAAACTAGTTCTTCAATAGTGCAACTACCACACATGAGTTCATTTTTCAGGCCTGACAACTCGGTTCTTATGCAATCCTGATAACTTGCTTCTTCATGTTGTACTTATCCTATAGGCTCATACATCCCTTTCATTGTTATACAGTTCCTTAGGTGATCCATCATTTTCCAAGGTGTTCTTGCGTAGACAACTGCCAACTTGCTACTAGACTTCCACTAGCAATCCATAACCTATGGAAATCATTCCATATGCATCATATGCATGCAATGAATATGAGACATCATCATACAACTTTCAATTATAAATTTTCAAATTTGTTTTATACAAGAAAACATAATTTCCCAAGCATGAGTTTTCTGCTCATAATCGTTTGGCTCTTGCAACAACAGGCATCAATCTTCTTCATGGTCTTATGCCATTTCCATATCCAAGACCATTTCCTGCAATTTCTTTTCTTTTTTTCTCAACCAAACAATTGTTAGTATTCATGCATACTATCATTTCTTTGCAACATTTGAAATCATCCCATAAAGCGATTTCAACATTATATTATTCTAACAATTCAATCACTTCTATTTGTTAATTATATTAAAGGGAATGAAACCATCATTTCTCACATATGCATTATCAACACCCAAGATTTTCATAACACAATCAAACTTTACCAAAAAGAAAAACCAATGTGCTAATACCCATGGCCACAACTACACAATGCATCCTTGCATTGACTCTAGAATACCATATGTCCATGTCATGTATTCCACTATGGTGAATCAGAAGGTATAGCCCATGCCTTAATGCATTATCCAAACTCTTCCCAATTAATTTCTCAATCATTTGGATAACTTCCGCTTCAACCCATACACAACACTAGGAATATAATTTTTTAGTGTTATTCAGTGTCGACAAAGAGGTTGTATTCCAAACATCAATTATACCGAGGAAGACCATTACACACTTGTATGGCGTTATATCCCTTCCATTTCCAACCATATCATGGCCTCACACATGGCCATCCCTAATGGCATTCATTGCTACAACAGGAGGATATCTCTCGACTTGAGTGGGTTATGGTCTCATAACCAACACCCACAATATATAATTACATTTTTCATAAATGCATTCAAGAATCAATATAATTTGTATACTCAAGGCCCTCTACCTTTTCTCATCAATTTAAATATTGAAATTTAACTGAGGGAATTCTTACCGCAATTCCATTCAGTAATTATGCATTATAAGCAATCATATACTTGCATGGTTATTTATCAAATTTATTTGATGCTACTTGATTAGATGATATTTTGTAGAATCTCATGAGCTTCCTTCAACAATATTTGGATCAACATTCTTACCATCCCCTTTTTATCTTCATATGGGTAGTTGTCATATGCAGTAGCATCATAAAAATCTTCGGCCATGCTATAAACAATTTTCCTGGATACACAATCCATCATTAGTCACATTCAAATATCATGACAACATTATTTCACATATAACAACAAACTACTCTTAGTCTACAGTCATGTCACTAGTCATGTCACTAGCATGTTTAGGCATAACCACATACACAATGCACATCAATATGCATCAAGAATTTAATCTCATCGTTCCTACTTCATGCACATGCATTTTGGTTTTGTTATATGCATCATGCCTCAGTTCCACTATGCATTCTAGTGCACATGTGTTTTAACTTCTTGCGCCCCATGTAGTTGTCCTTGAATCCTTCTAGATCTTTGCAGCCCTGTGCATTGTCATTCTTATGATTTATACACCACTAATAATAGAGGCGGCTTCCTTGCCTCTACCTTATGCCCGAGATTGCTACCATTAACAACTATCTCCTCAACTACTCCAATCCTTCCTTCAATTCCTCTACACAGTCTGGAATTCTCAGCAATGATCAGTTCTTTCTAGAACCCTCTTTTGCATTTTATTCCTCTTAGTTGCTTCTTTTCCACAAGCATTATAGTCAAGTTCATCTCAACCTCTTCTCATTCAAAGAGCCATCCTTCCTTGGATGCAACAACAAGTTAAAACATTATGTCTATCTCATGAATTACATCACAACAAGTGCATTATGCACATGACCCATATGAGAGTCAGACTCATTAAATTTTGCGTCAACATATGTAGCCTTCCACACATGCATATTTTTAAAATGTAATCCAGGATTCTTAGTCATATATATAAGGCTTCTGCAATCCATTGTTTATCTCTCTGCAGACCTCAAACCCATGGCTCTGTCCTTCCGACAAGGTTTTTATATAGTCCCTCCTCATGGGCTATCTCAACATGCAACTTCTTGTTGCACCTCTATTATTTCCCGAAAGAATTTCCACTCACAAGTGGACAACAAATCTAACCTTTCAACTGTTCACCTATAATTCCATAGGAATTTCATAAGCTTCCTTCACATGGAATTTTCATCCCTGCACTCAACATTTTCCACAATAGTGTGGATGCATGATTACCACTGACATACCTTCATAAGCTATACATGCATATCTCAAACCCTCCTCATGGGATATCTCAACATGCAACTTCTTGTTGCACCTTTATTATTTCCCAAAAGAATATCCACTCACAAGTGGACAACAAATCTAACCTTTCAACTATTCACCTATAATTCCATAGGAATTTCATAATCTTCCTTCACATGGAATTTTCATCCCCGCACTCAACATTTTCCACAATAGTGTGGATGCATGATTACCAATGGCATACCTTCATAAGCTATACATGCATATTTAAAAATCAGTCTTTCTTATGGTTGTTCACTATTATTAACATAAGACTTCAAGGCATATTCATAAGTATGTTTCCCTTTCCCTTATGCACTTCATTACATCTTTGTTTCAACTTTAATTATTTATTTATGTTGTTGAAATCTTGTATCTCCTTGCTGACATGTTCTTCGTTCTAAGCACCCTCTAGCCAAGTCCAACTGGAATGACTTGCATTTCCCTCCAATCTGTATTATGGGTAGTTGCTTCCACTCAGGAAAACATGCCCTAATTTTACCTTTCTTCCACTGCAAACTTTGGTTTATAAGTAGATTTTCTTTCTTTTCTCTTGCAACAAACCTTGCCACCTTCACTACATTTCTACCTTTTTTACTAAGGAGGTCTACTTTAAGTCCATGTGAATGCAATGACATTTGTCATATGTTGGCTTCATGTTTTATGTCTGCACCTCCAGGTGTACCACTCTGCACATGCAATGAATTTCTTACTTAGCATCCACATTCGATATGTGCATCTTCCCTCTGGACTTCCTTTAGTTCTTCTCAAACAAATACTTAGCCTTCTTTATGGCCACTTCTATATTTCTTGGTTAATCAAACTGAGTTTTTTCCTTGTACAACAATGAATTCTCACTCAAGAACCTATGAATCTTGACTTTTTCAAACTTAATGAGGTCAACCTACCTCATAATTTTCCAAAAATCTTCCCTTGTGCTCCCCATGGTCATGCTTTCCAATTTGAGTTCCAATAACTCTCTCAACTTCCTGTCATAGTATTTCTTTGAAAATCATTGTTGTTGGAAAATGTTTCTTGAACTTCTTCCAAGAAATTCTCCTCTCATATATGCTCTATAGCTCTACACTTCTTTTTGTAGAATATTCATAGCTCTACCAAATCCACTGGCTCCACCTTGCTTCTGCATTTTTCCCATGATGACATGCAGTCCTTTGAATTCTTCCTCATGGATGGAAGATCTATGGGCATCCTCCAGGACTGTAACACCCCTACATGAATCAATTCCCCTTTTGTACCTTTAATTCAAAAAGAAAAATTGTCTGCAGCAGAGTTTTCTGCTCTTTAAGGTCACCAATCATCTTCTTCTAAGATGGCCATAAAATTTACTGCTTAGATCAAAATTTTGGGTGCATGGATGGATTCTTCTCTCCAAGATATTTACGTCGACTACTTTTTGCTAGAAACTGAGCTCAGAGCAGAAGGTTATGCCCCTATGAAGTTTTTAGGCATTTTCCCATCTTTTTGACCTGTAACTATGCCACCTGGAACCACATGGACCATCTGTACCAATACCAGCCTATGTGGCTCGACTAACATGGATCCATGTTCATGTCAAAATAGGGCATATTGCTTTTCTCCTATGACACAAAACCACATATCAGGTGATCCGACCTTTCTCAAAGACTCAAATATTTGTCCATTTGAATTCCTTAAAGGCTCCCAGATACTTGGAATATCGGATCCAAGACTTTCTTATAAGTCCCCTTGTGCAAATAATTAGATTTATGAATCCCCAAATACCCCTTTTAAAAGGAAATGAGACTACCTATACCCCCACTGCCACCTAGCAGCGTCTCATTGGCCATTGTTCTAACATGTACCTAATGACAAGGCACTACTTATCACTAGGCCATTGTTGTAAAGTGGGTCCCAACTCCTCCTTTCTCCTTTATACCTTTCGTACACAACTTGTACATATTCCAAATCATATGGTGGAGATCAAAGGGATATTGACGATCGTAATCATTTTCGCTCCCCATGACTTGCTGACCAATAATAGAGGGGGGGTTCGAAATAAAAAAAAAATCGATTTTTTTGGAACGCACGAGGTGGAATCTACTCATTGGGCTGCCCCCCCTCCTTGTTTGTTTTCAAAACCATTGAGAGACACCCTCCAAACCATCCACCTCTGGATTCTGGTGTCCATTCCCAACATGGTTCTCGCGTCGCCTTCCAAACCTGCCACATTGCCATCATGGCATGCCACCATGGTAGTCCACGTCCCTAATGCCATGTCACCTAACACATGACTCCATGTCATTATTGATGTCAGCCATGATGTTGGCATGCCCTCTTGCACTTATGCTAACTTAGTCGTTGAAATTGGCACCACTGACACGCCTTTGTTGGTGTACCCTTCCTACTATCGTGGCCTCGAACAGGGTGTTGACATGGTGTTGAGGTGGTTGTTGAGATGACATGTTGAACTAGAATGCAGCTGCTTCGCAACCTTATATACAACATTTGCCCCTTCTACTAAATGCTTAATGTGATACACCTTGGATGCCTAGATACTTATGCTCCACATACGACATCCAACTCTCCTACTAAACATTCACCTCGACGAACCTACAAATGCTAGGATGCTCAATCCCACATTCAACCCTTTCCAATAAACATTCACCCCCAAGGCACCCCAGATTCTCATGTACCTATGTTCCACATTCGAAATCTGACTCTTCCACTAAACGTTCACCTCAAGGAGGCTCTGAATTCCCATATGCCTAATCCCACATCTGACATCCAACCCTTTCCAATAAACGTCACCCCCGAGGCACCTTAAATGCTTAGTTGATCGGATTCCTAGCCTTGCATCCAACATCTGACCCATTCAATGGGACTTCACCCCAAGGGACTCCAACTACTTGGACATTTTGGATGTCAAGTTTCCCCCTGTTTCTCACTTTCGGTAGATCCATTAATTCATGTTTGTGGTTAAATTGATCTGACGATTCTAGTTGGATGATGTCTCTACCATAGTTTATCCTGTCTATCTAGGATTCAGCCTTTCTGATAGGGATTTACGTCAAGGCACCCTAGATTCCCAAACACTTGGATATTCATCATCCACTGCAACCCACTCACGATAGATCCAACGAATGTTGGTTGTGGGGATTGTATCTGACTAATTTGGTTTAAAGACATATCTGTCACCAATTTGCACTGGATCTGGAGTTCGAGACTCGGCTAAGTGTCCCAATGCTTGATCCTCCACATGTCCAGATTCTCGGATGTCTCATTACTCCTAATGGAGATTCTTGCTTCTTTCAATTTGCAAAATAATACACCATCTGCAATGAATTCAATCCCCTTGAGTGAGGATTAACTACCGATTTCACCCAAAATTTGTGGGTTTTTAACCCAAATTTCACCATGACCCTCCATGGTAGACTCTGACAACTATAAAACTCAAACTCTTGCATTGACCTTCTTTCAAATAGTTGTAGTCATTAGGTCATGGATTCTCTGTCCCATACAACCCAAGTGTTGTAAACCCAAGATCTGATACCACTCTGTAATGTACCCAACCATCCAAGTTGAGTCTCGTCACTGCAAAAAACACTTTAAATTTAAGATTTTCTACGTAATAATCTCATGTAGCTTACTAGCTACAAATCACACATATATTTTAACCATTTGACTGATACTATGACTCTAAATGCATATAACATCATATATTAAAAACATGAATGCATCCAATAAGCACAAAACAAACACACAACATTCAAATATCATTTACAAAATGAAATAATCATAACAAATGTAGCAGAAACTTATCTATTCATAAGATATAACTAATCGATTGCATGTGAAGGATGAAACTCCCAGGCATAGGAGATGTTATTCATTTTCTCTCAACAACAGGCCAAACTCGAGCTACGACTATGACTCCACAAGGAGATCTATCCCTCTAGCTATCCACTCTCCACAATCAACAACCCAAAACCCAGGTTCTACTCCTACAACAATTTCAATCCACCAACTCTCTCTTCCCCACAACCTTCACAATCCAAGGAATGTACCCCCTTCACTGCTCACAATCCCTCGACTTGTACCATTCATTTATCAGGGTTTCCTATGCACTTGGTTGGATATGAATCTCTTAGCTATGGACTTCAATAACTCTCAGTTGCTTCATGAGTGTTCAAAGTAGTCTTCACAAGTCTCTTGAGCCATTTCCTCAACAAGAAAACACACTATAGACTTACAACATGTATTTATAGGAACACATGAGACATTTCCAGCATAAAATTGTTGAAATATTGTAACTGCAAATAGTATTCTATTTATTATTGAGTCATTTACTTATATATCAATCCCCTTTTGTGGATTGATCATGTCGGGGCTTATGTATGACCAAATCCCCTTTTGTGGATTGGTCAAACCCTAATTATATCATGCTAATTAAGAAGTTGTCCCCCAGGCCAAATTAAAGTGGTTATAACCACTAAGTGAAGAGGGTGGCCTTTCTTGATGAAGAGACACCTCCCTAACACCTTCCAGCTAGTATAAATAAGTGGGGAGTGTTCCTCATTTGTTCACTTACTCTTATCACTCATCTAGTGCGCAAGTTTGAAGGAAGTTGCAGTTGTCGGAAGAAGAAGAAGAGAGAGAGGTGCATTGCTCAATGGTGGATATTCTCTAGTGTTTGGTTTATTATCTTGGCATTGTATTGGCAATCTATATTAATGAATTTTTTGTCGGGTTTTCTCCCCCATGAGGGTTTCCCAGGATAAATGTTGTGCACCTTGTGATTGTGTTTCTTTCAATGATCTTGCTTATGTTATTATTATCTAGTAAATTGAAAAGAACTTAAGAGCAACTTTGAATTCAACATGGTATCAGATCTTGACTGAATATAGCACCTTTCACTAGGTAACCAAAAACGTCATTGTTGTCGTACAAGAATATTAGGGCTCTTTATTGGAAGAGAATTTCATCCTAAAAAACTATCTAGGGAAGTGCACCCTAGTCTAACAAACTCATTGGAACCTTGAGCACACCTTTTCAGTGGCCAGAGCCTCCAGAAAGTGAAACCCTAGTTTTTGGATGGTACCATAAAACCAGAAAACCAGGAAACCAGAACCAATACCAGAAGTACTAGTCCAGAATGGTGCAGGTCAAGTTTTAAGGGGTAGAACTTGAAAATTTTGAAATCAGACTGCTCCAACCTACTTGCCTCATCCCGGCGCATCTAGTCCCTGAATCAGAATTCCAAAACTTGAAAGTTGAAAATTAGGGTTTCATCATAAAACCCTAAGTTGATGTTGCAGTTGCAGTACCAGTTGCAGTACCAGTTGCAATACTAGTAGCAGTTGAAGTTGCAGTATCAGTTGCAGTTGCAATGCCAGTTCCTCCATGTCAGTGGCAGCGCCAGTTGCAGTGCTAGCATTAGCTGCAATACTAGTTGGAGTGAGAGTTTTTTGTGAAGTGTTGGGACTGTTGTGTTATTTTCCTAGTTCACCTCACCCTAGCAAGATATTGACAGAGGTATGTACTTATATGTGTTTAAAATGAATTATTATTCTAAATGGTACTTGCAGGAGAAGGGATCTTTTGTCATAGATCCAGAAGGATCTCAGATCCAACACATTCAGAGGAATAATGCACCTCAGGTTTGATCATTTTATATGCATCTATTCGTTATGACATTATCTTGACATATAGGTTGTATGTTGAAGCTATGAACATCATACTAACCCTTGGTCAAATTAAAGACAAGGTATTAGATTGAGATTAAAGTTTATTCCCTAACTTAGACTTCTTTCAAGATAGCATATTGTCTTAGTACAGAGGACAGGTTGAAGAAAGCACTTGTCATCTTGAGTGAAGGAGACTTGAAATAAAAGAAACACACTCAATCTTAAGGACAAAACTCCAGGTTCCAGGTTTGATTGATTAAGTTGATAAGATTCAAAGTTGCACATGACAAGTTAATAACTACCTCATTACAAGTTAACACCATAGTTGAGGTAGCAGTATTTGAAAAGTATTATACTTGGTAGCATGTGAGCACATTGAGATAAATGCTTATTACCATATACAACTAACATATCCTCTAGGAGAAACTTCTTGTGTTGGTTCTAGGTTACCATGGAGGAATGTTGATCATAACACTAGAAGAGTGTTGACCTCATTTCGTATTGTATTTCTTACTTTTGATCTTTGTTTCAGCAAGTCACAAGTGATAGCTCTAAAGGAGCTACTATGACGATTATTCATGCTATTGTTTTATTACTATTATCAAAATAGTATTATTCTTGCTTGTTGTTTTGTTGACCTTGTTTCAGGTCACATAACCCTGAGGAAGTTATAGTGAAGGTTGCATAAGGCAACAGATTAGATAAGACATGAAGTAGACTATGTACATGACCAAATACATTCATGTACCAAAGAAGATGAAGAAGAAGCTATTTTTTGAGATCCAAAGAATCTCATATGGATATTGATTGTAAGGAGAAGAAGGTTCCAAGATGACCAAACATTAAAATTGGTCAATGGATAATTAAGCCACATCCACAGGAAAAAAAATTCGGTTGAAGTCTGAATCAACTTTTCATATTAATACTTGGTATTCAACACCAAGTATATCTGACAAAGAGTATAAAGTTTTTGAGGACTTGAAGTGAGCCTGATATAAAAAAGGATTAGATGAGGAGACATGAAATCTCCTGTGAATATTCCCTTGTTTCAGTAATAGAGAAGGAAGCCAGTCAGAAGGACTGGGATATGGAATTTTCGTTGAGACTAGAAGGGAAGTCAATAGTGACTTCCAAGATTGATCTAATAGATCAAGCATGTTCCAAATAAAAGTACAAAGACTGATTTGTGTCCAGAGGATTCTCCTAGTAAGAGGGAGAAGACTATGACGAGACACTTTCTCCAGTAATTGAAGAAATAGTTCCAGTATTCATGAAGTCTACCAGAACAACCATACAATATGAGATTCAGGGGGAGCAATCCCTATATTTGAGATTGAGTTATCTCAAGTGCCAGTTGGAGAAGTACATTAGTCGAGCCATGGAGAAATGACTACAATAGGAGATAGAGTTGCCTCCATAGAAGAAGAAGAACTACTTTCAGTGTTAATTATCGAGACACTCTTAGGTTCAGATGAAGTTGTTGTCGTGATAGAAGAGCTACTCTCATATTTTAGCAAACAGAGTGAGAATGGAGCATTCATTCTCAGCTTCAGAGAAAGTACAGGTGCAGAGTCCCAATTCTAGAAGGAACAATTGCAGAAAGAGGAGAGGACATACTCTCAGGCAGTGAGACAGATAGTGATTTGCAGAAAGCACATAGAGAAAGCACATGATTGTGCAGATTGAGTTGGAGCTAAGAAAGTGTACTAGGTTGGCACAATGTGATGTGAAAATTTAGTTTCAAAGTACAAGAATCATGTCTGCAAGATGAAGCAAGCTCTGAGAGCTTGGTATGGTAGAATTGACAGTTTCCTGATGAACTTGGGCTTTACCAAGAGTAAAGCTAAATTCTAACCTTTACTTCGAGGTTATGAATGATGAGCCAGTTATATTATTGTTGTATGTGGATGAATTATTCTTAACTGGAGAATAAAATCTCATCACAGATTGTAAGAAGAAGATCACTGCAGAATTTGAGATGAAAGACCTAGGCTTCATGCACTATTTCCTAGGTCTTGAAGTTTGGGAGAGCCCAGAGAAGATCTTCCTTAACCAAGGGAAGTATGCAGTTGAAATACTAAAGAGATTTGAGATGTTGGAATGTAAATTCATGAACACACCCATGGAAACAAAGTTGAAGCTCATGGTAGATACTTCTTCAGAATTGGTTGATGCTACTCTGTACAGACAAATTATTGGTTTGTTGATGTATCTGATGAATACTAGGCCAGATATATGTTTTGATGTGGACACCTTTGAGTTAGTATCTAGTAGAGCCCAAACGTTTTCACCTTATAGATGCAAAACATGTGATGAGATACCTTAAGGGTACGTTGGAATATGGTCTTTGTTATAATGGATATCATGACTTCAGATTGATTGGTTATACCGATTCAGATTGGGTTGGAAGTATTTTTTACAAAAAGAGCACTTTAGGATGTTGTTTCAGTCTAGGGTCAGCCATGACTTCATAGCAGAAAAGAAATCAATCTAGTATTTCTCTCATCACAACAGAAGCATAATACATTGCAACATGTTCCGCTAGTTGTGAATCCATATGGCTTCGGATGTTGTTGATAGATCTATTTGATCTGGAGATGGAAGCCATCGTGATTCTATGTGATAACCAAAGTTGTATAAAGATGATGGAGAACCATGTGTTCCATGATGAGTCGAAGCACATAGAGATTTTGTATCACTTCATTCATGATATGATGTAGCGGGGAGTTGTAAAACTCCAATATGTTGGCACCAATGAGCAGGTTGCAGATGTGTTGACCAAGCCTTTGTCTCGTGTAAAGTTTGAGCACTTTTGAGACAAGATTGGTATAGTTTGAAAGGACCTCCCTTGAAAGGGGGAGTAGTGATGATGATACTATGGTATCTTGACCAATAACGGGTAGCTCAGTTAGGATTTTATATCCTAGGGGGATGATCATCCTTGGACAGATCCCAAAGGTCCGTAAGGACGGGATGTCAGAGTTCTTGTGCATGTATATGCTAGCTTTGGTTAGCAATGGTATATTCATTAGGATTTTATATCCTAGGGAATCTTATGATTCCTGGGCAAATCCTTTGGGTCTATCTGAGTACCACATGGTAGATCCGTTAGGATTTTAAATCCTAGGGAATATTTTGATTCCTGGGTAGATCCTTTGTATCTGTCAGAGTACCACAAAATGTTGTTTCACCTTCCTCATTTTGTTGCATATGATTTTGATGTTGTTCCAACCTCGTGTTGGTGTTGATGTTGTTCCAACCTCGTGTTGATGATTTCCAACCTCATGGTGATGTTGATGTTGTTCCAGCCTCATGTTGATGATTTCCAACCTCATACTCATGTTGATGTTGTTCTATCCTCATGCTAATGATTTCCAGCCTCATGTTATTGTTGATGTTGCTCCAGCCTCGTGTTGTGATGATGATGCTCCAGCCTCGTGCTTTGATGATGTTGTGATGATGATGCTCCAGCCTGATGCTGTGATGATGTTGTGATTATGTTGCTCCAACCTCGCGCTGTGATGATGTTACTCCAACCTCGAGTTGTTGATACTTTAGCTTCATGCTAAAGATCTTGTTGTTGATACTTTAGCTTCATGCTAAAGATGTTGATGATGATACTTTATCCTTATGCTAAAGATGTTGATGATGATACTTTAGCCTCATGCTAAATATGTTGATGATATTACTTTAGCCTCATGCTAAAGTTGTTGATGATGATACTTTAGCCTCATGCTAAAAATGATGATGATGCTACTCCAGCTCCATGTTGTGAAAGATGATGATGATGCTACTTCAGCTCCATGTTGTGAACGATGATGATGATGCTACTCCAACTCGATGCTGTGAACAATGATAATATTGATGATGAGAAAAACTTTCGATGATTTATAGATGTGCCAGTCAATGTTCCAGATGATGATGATGATGTTGTTTCACTCTCTCTCTCTTGATGATGTTGTATTGAGATTTGTTAGTAGAATACCCTTGTTGTTAAGGGGGAGTGTTGAAATATTGTAACTACAAAGAGTATTCTATTTGTTATTGAGTCATTTACTTATAGATCAATCCCCTTTTGTGGATTGAACATGTCGAGGCTTATGTAGACCAAATCCCCTTTTGTGGATTGGTCAAACCCTAATTATATCATGCTAATTAAGAAGTCGGCCCCCAGGCTAAATTAAAGTGGTTATAACCACTAAGTGAAGAGGTCGACCCTGCTTGATGAAGAGACACCTCCCTAGCGCCTTCCAGCTAGTATAAATAAGTGAGGAGTGTTCCTCATTTGTTCAATCACTCATGTCACTCATCTAGTGCGCAAGTTTGAAGGAAGCTCCAATTGTCGGAAGAAGAAGAAGAGAGAGAGGCGCATTGCACAATGTTGGATATTCTCTAGTGTTTGGTTTATTATCTTGGCATTGTATTGGCAATCTATATTAAGTAATTTTTTGTTGGGTTTTCTCCTCCATGAGGGTTTCCCAGGATAAATGTTGTGTACCTTGTGATTGTGTTTCTTTCAGTGATCCTGCTTATGCTATTATTATCTAGTAAATTGAAAAGAACTTAATAGCAACTTTAAATTCAACAAAAACACATCCAAACAATGGTTGCCTTCAAGCATACCATGATTGGTGCTCTCCCCAACACTCAACTCCTTCCTTGTTGTCCAAAATTTGCATGCAAAAATTTTCTTCTTTGGCCATACAAATTTTCCTTTTCCTCAAGCCTATTGACTACTCACTCTACCCAATGTTGAATTTACTTCAGCCCCATGTTCCCAAATAAATATGGGATGTGACTCTCACACCCACCCTCTTACATGAGTTTAATGATTGGGCTCTCATACACTCAAATAGAAATAGAAGGATTTCCCAAAAGATAATAATTTCAGGAATGTGGGTAGGATTAATACCCATGAATATTCCCCCTTGGACCCCTCTCTCTTGTGAAATCATAGCCCCCCATCGTTTTCATCCCTCTCGTATTGCAGCCAATAATTACTACTTTTATTAATCTTTTCAATGTTCATAACATACAATTTGGCCCTCGACCATATTAATCAAGACAACTCTTTGCCCCAAACATGTTGTCTCACCAACGTAAATGGAATTTATACAATTACATTATAATTTGTGGGGATTAAAACTAGGGATGTTACAATACTAGAGCTCCAGTCCTCGGAATTTCATATTTAAAACCTTGATAACCATAGCCAAAGATAATAGAGACACAAACATCCAATTTATGTGCACAAATTAAACTCGGTATAACAAGAACAAATAGAGAGGAGACCAAACAAAATACTAACCTAGAGAATGGTGTTAAGTTCATGTAGAGTTTCATGTCTTCCTTCCATTGGATTGAGGATGAACTATCCATTATCCCTCATGGCTCAGAGTGAATTAAATTGAAAATTCCATTACCTCTCGTCCTTGCTACCTCAGATGTGCAAGGAGGTCTTGAGTCTCATCGAGAATATTGCTCTAAGGGGAAAATTACGGTGTCATTTGATTAGAAAGGGGCAAATTATGGTATTGTTAAAGCTTCCCAATTTTCAATGTTATTACCTTATTAGCCATTAAGTCTACTTGACGATTAATTATGATTCTCTTCTGCCTAGTTATTAGATAAAGTTCCTAAACCCTAAGCATATGAAAACTCAATTCCTAAACTCCAAGCATATAACAACATCCATCGCCCCTAATTTTCAATTAATTTTTCAACAAAATAAACAATCTTATTTTATTTAGTTTTGGAAGTTATTTTTTGTTGCAACTAACAAACATGATAAGTTATTGGAAAAATTAAACTATATTGAAATGAACATTTATTTTTTTTAAATACAATTTGTTCATTCCTCAAATTTGTAAATAAATTGTGATACTTTTCCAACCCTATAAATTAATTAATTTAGGAGTAAATATATTACAAATAAGATTTGGATCTAATTAAAAAGGATAACATTCTTTATTTCAATTACCAAAAGAAATACCAATTAACAAACTACATTAAAATCAACTTATAACATCTCAATATTTTATGAATCCCTTCACTATTAAATTGATAAACTCTTATATAATTAATATTAATTATTCAAGGATTCTAGACCATGAAGACCATACAATTACAAATTAACATCAAACCTATACTTTTGAATATACAATATCATTAATACAAAGTCTTAAACCCACATGCATTCTAATTTCATCTACAACGCATACAGAAAATTGTGTATTCTTTGTTGAAGTATTAAGTCAATACTATGAATTGAAATTT
>ML813163.1:16198-28409 GCA_009831015.1 Picea engelmannii
TGTGACCTGAAACAAGGTCAACAAAACAACAAGCAAGAATAATACTATTTTGATAATAGTAATAAAACAATAGCATGAATAATCGTCATAGTAGCTCCTTTAGAGCTATCACTTGTGACTTGCTGAAACAAAGATCAAAAGTAAGAAATACAATACGAAATGAGGTCAACACTCTTCTAGTGTTATGATCAACATTCCTCCATGGTAACCTAGAACCAACACAAGAAGTTTCTCCTAGAGGATATGTTAGTTGTATATGGTAATAAGCATTTATCTCAATGTGCTCACATGCTACCAAGTATAATACTTTTCAAATACTGCTACCTCAACTATGGTGTTAACTTGTAATGAGGTAGTTATTAACTTGTCATGTGCAACTTTGAATCTTATCAACTTAATCAATCAAACCTGGAACCTGGAGTTTTGTCCTTAAGATTGAGTGTGTTTCTTTTATTTCAAGTCTCCTTCACTCAAGATGACAAGTGCTTTCTTCAACCTGTCCTCTGTACTAAGACAATATGCTATCTTGAAAGAAGTCTAAGTTAGGGAATAAACTTTAATCTCAATCTAATACCTTGTCTTTAATTTGACCAAGGGTTAGTATGATGTTCATAGCTTCAACATACAACCTATATGTCAAGATAATGTCATAACGAATAGATGCATATAAAATGATCAAACCTGAGGTGCATTATTCCTCTGAATGTGTTGGATCTGAGATCCTTCTGGATCTATGACAAAAGATCCCTTCTCCTGCAAGTACCATTTAGAATAATAATTCATTTTAAACACATATAAGTACATACCTCTGTCAATATCTTGCTAGGGTGAGGTGAACTAGGAAAATAACACAACAGTCCCAACACTTCACAAAAAACTCTCACTCCAACTAGTATTGCAGCTAATGCTAGCACTGCAACTGGCGCTGCCACTGACATGGAGGAACTGGCATTGCAACTGCAACTGATACTGCAACTTCAACTGCTACTAGTATTGCAACTGGTACTGCAACTGGTACTGCAACTGCAACATCAACTTAGGGTTTTATGATGAAACCCTAATTTTCAACTTTCAAGTTTTGGAATTCTGATTCAGGGACTAGATGCGCCGGGATGAGGCAAGTAGGTTGGAGCAGTCTGATTTCAAAATTTTCAAGTTCTACCCCTTAAAACTTGACCTGCACCATTCTGGACTAGTACTTCTGGTATTGGTTCTGGTTTCCTGGTTTTCTGGTTTTATGGTACCATCCAAAAACTAGGGTTTCACTTTCTGGAGGCTCTGGCCACTGAAAAGGTGTGCTCAAGGTTCCAATGAGTTTGTTAGACTAGGGTGCACTTCCCTAGATAGTTTTTTAGGATGAAATTCTCTTCCAATAAAGAGCCCTAATATTCTTGTACGACAACAATGACGTTTTTGGTTACCTAGTGAAAGGTGCTATATTCAGTCAAGATCTGATACCATGTTGAATTCAAAGTTGCTCTTAAGTTCTTTTCAATTTACTAGATAATAATAACATAAGCAAGATCATTGAAAGAAACACAATCACAAGGTGCACAACATTTATCCTGGGAAACCCTCATGGGGGAGAAAACCCGACAAAAAATTCATTAATATAGATTGCCAATACAATGCCAAGATAATAAACCAAACACTAGAGAATATCCACCATTGAGCAATGCACCTCTCTCTCTTCTTCTTCTTCCGACAACTGCAACTTCCTTCAAACTTGCGCACTAGATGAGTGATAAGAGTAAGTGAACAAATGAGGAACACTCCCCACTTATTTATACTAGCTGGAAGGTGTTAGGGAGGTGTCTCTTCATCAAGAAAGGCCACCCTCTTCACTTAGTGGTTATAACCACTTTAATTTGGCCTGGGGGACAACTTCTTAATTAGCATGATATAATTAGGGTTTGACCAATCCACAAAAGGGGATTTGGTCATACATAAGCCCCGACATGATCAATCCACAAAAGGGGATTGATATATAAGTAAATGACTCAATAATAAATAGAATACTATTTGCAGTTACAATATTTCAACAATTTTATGCTGGAAATGTCTCATGTGTTCCTATAAATACATGTTGTAAGTCTATAGTGTGTTTTCTTGTTGAGGAAATGGCTCAAGAGACTTGTGAAGACTACTTTGAACACTCATGAAGCAACTGAGAGTTATTGAAGTCCATAGCTAAGAGATTCATATCCAACCAAGTGCATAGGAAACCCTGATAAATGAATGGTACAAGTCGAGGGATTGTGAGCAGTGAAGGGGGTACATTCCTTGGATTGTGAAGGTTGTGGGGAAGAGAGAGTTGGTGGATTGAAATTGTTGTAGGAGTAGAACCTGGGTTTTGGGTTGTTGATTGTGGAGAGTGGATAGCTAGAGGGATAGATCTCCTTGTGGAGTCATAGTCGTAGCTCGAGTTTGGCCTGTTGTTGAGAGAAAATGAATAACATCTCCTATGCCTGGGAGTTTCATCCTTCACATGCAATCGATTAGTTATATCTTATGAATAGATAAGTTTCTGCTACATTTGTTATGATTATTTCATTTTGTAAATGATATTTGAATGTTGTGTGTTTGTTTTGTGCTTATTGGATGCATTCATGTTTTTAATATATGATGTTATATGCATTTAGAGTCATAGTATCAGTCAAATGGTTAAAATATATGTGTGATTTGTAGCTAGTAAGCTACATGAGATTATTACGTAGAAAATCTTAAATTTAAAGTGTTTTTTGCAGTGACGAGACTCAACTTGGATGGTTGGGTACATTACAGAGTGGTATCAGATCTTGGGTTTACAACACTTGGGTTGTATGGGACAGAGAATCCATGACCTAATGACTACAACTATTTGAAAGAAGGTCAATGCAAGAGTTTGAGTTTTATAGTTGTCAGAGTCTACCATGGAGGGTCATGGTGAAATTTGGGTTAAAAACCCACAAATTTTGGGTGAAATCGGTAGTTAATCCTCACTCAAGGGGATTGAATTCATTGCAGATGGTGTATTATTTTGCAAATTGAAAGAAGCAAGAATCTCCATTAGGAGTAATGAGACATCCGAGAATCTGGACATGTGGAGGATCAAGCATTGGGACACTTAGCCGAGTCTCGAACTCCAGATCCAGTGCAAATTGGTGACAGATATGTCTTTAAACCAAATTAGTCAGATACAATCCCCACAACCAACATTCGTTGGATCTATCGTGAGTGGGTTGCAGTGGATGATGAATATCCAAGTGTTTGGGAATCTAGGGTGCCTTGACGTAAATCCCTATCAGAAAGGCTGAATCCTAGATAGACAGGATAAACTATGGTAGAGACATCATCCAACTAGAATCGTCAGATCAATTTAACCACAAACATGAATTAATGGATCTACCGAAAGTGAGAAACAGGGGGAAACTTGACATCCAAAATGTCCAAGTAGTTGGAGTCCCTTGGGGTGAAGTCCCATTGAATGGGTCAGATGTTGGATGCAAGGCTAGGAATCCGATCAACTAAGCATTTAAGGTGCCTCGGGGGTGACGTTTATTGGAAAGGGTTGGATGTCAGATGTGGGATTAGGCATATGGGAATTCAGAGCCTCCTTGAGGTGAACGTTTAGTGGAAGAGTCAGATTTCGAATGTGGAACATAGGTACATGAGAATCTGGGGTGCCTTGGGGGTGAATGTTTATTGGAAAGGGTTGAATGTGGGATTGAGCATCCTAGCATTTGTAGGTTCGTCGAGGTGAATGTTTAGTAGGAGAGTTGGATGTCGTATGTGGAGCATAAGTATCTAGGCATCCAAGGTGTATCACATTAAGCATTTAGTAGAAGGGGCAAATGTTGTATATAAGGTTGCGAAGCAGCTGCATTCTAGTTCAACATGTCATCTCAACAACCACCTCAACACCATGTCAACACCCTGTTCGAGGCCACGATAGTAGGAAGGGTACACCAACAAAGGCGTGTCAGTGGTGCCAATTTCAACGACTAAGTTAGCATAAGTGCAAGAGGGCATGCCAACATCATGGCTGACATCAATAATGACATGGAGTCATGTGTTAGGTGACATGGCATTAGGGACGTGGACTACCATGGTGGCATGCCATGATGGCAATGTGGCAGGTTTGGAAGGCGACGCGAGAACCATGTTGGGAATGGACACCAGAATCCAGAGGTGGATGGTTTGGAGGGTGTCTCTCAATGGTTTTGAAAACAAACAAGGAGGGGGGGCAGCCCAATGAGTAGATTCCACCTCGTGCGTTCCAAAAAAATCGATTTTTTTTTTATTTCGAACCCCCCCTCTATTATTGGTCAGCAAGTCATGGGGAGCGAAAATGATTACGATCGTCAATATCCCTTTGATCTCCACCATATGATTTGGAATATGTACAAGTTGTGTACGAAAGGTATAAAGGAGAAAGGAGGAGTTGGGACCCACTTTACAACAATGGCCTAGTGATAAGTAGTGCCTTGTCATTAGGTACATGTTAGAACAATGGCCAATGAGACGCTGCTAGGTGGCAGTGGGGGTATAGGTAGTCTCATTTCCTTTTAAAAGGGGTATTTGGGGATTCATAAATCTAATTATTTGCACAAGGGGACTTATAAGAAAGTCTTGGATCCGATATTCCAAGTATCTGGGAGCCTTTAAGGAATTCAAATGGACAAATATTTGAGTCTTTGAGAAAGGTCGGATCACCTGATATGTGGTTTTGTGTCATAGGAGAAAAGCAATATGCCCTATTTTGACATGAACATGGATCCATGTTAGTCGAGCCACATAGGCTGGTATTGGTACAGATGGTCCATGTGGTTCCAGGTGGCATAGTTACAGGTCAAAAAGATGGGAAAATGCCTAAAAACTTCATAGGGGCATAACCTTCTGCTCTGAGCTCAGTTTCTAGCAAAAAGTAGTCGACGTAAATATCTTGGAGAGAAGAATCCATCCATGCACCCAAAATTTTGATCTAAGCAGTAAATTTTATGGCCATCTTAGAAGAAGATGATTGGTGACCTTAAAGAGCAGAAAACTCTGCTGCAGACAATTTTTCTTTTTGAATTAAAGGTACAAAAGGGGAATTGATTCATGTAGGGGTGTTACAGTCCTGGAGGATGCCCATAGATCTTCCATCCATGAGGAAGAATTCAAAGGACTGCATGTCATCATGGGAAAAATGCAGAAGCAAGGTGGAGCCAGTGGATTTGGTAGAGCTATGAATATTCTACAAAAAGAAGTGTAGAGCTATAGAGCATATATGAGAGGAGAATTTCTTGGAAGAAGTTCAAGAAACATTTTCCAACAACAATGATTTTCAAAGAAATACTATGACAGGAAGTTGAGAGAGTTATTGGAACTCAAATTGGAAAGCATGACCATGGGGAGCACAAGGGAAGATTTTTGGAAAATTATGAGGTAGGTTGACCTCATTAAGTTTGAAAAAGTCAAGATTCATAGGTTCTTGAGTGAGAATTCATTGTTGTACAAGGAAAAAACTCAGTTTGATTAACCAAGAAATATAGAAGTGGCCATAAAGAAGGCTAAGTATTTGTTTGAGAAGAACTAAAGGAAGTCCAGAGGGAAGATGCACATATCGAATGTGGATGCTAAGTAAGAAATTCATTGCATGTGCAGAGTGGTACACCTGGAGGTGCAGACATAAAACATGAAGCCAACATATGACAAATGTCATTGCATTCACATGGACTTAAAGTAGACCTCCTTAGTAAAAAAGGTAGAAATGTAGTGAAGGTGGCAAGGTTTGTTGCAAGAGAAAAGAAAGAAAATCTACTTATAAACCAAAGTTTGCAGTGGAAGAAAGGTAAAATTAGGGCATGTTTTCCTGAGTGGAAGCAACTACCCATAATACAGATTGGAGGGAAATGCAAGTCATTCCAGTTGGACTTGGCTAGAGGGTGCTTAGAACGAAGAACATGTCAGCAAGGAGATACAAGATTTCAACAACATAAATAAATAATTAAAGTTGAAACAAAGATGTAATGAAGTGCATAAGGGAAAGGGAAACATACTTATGAATATGCCTTGAAGTCTTATGTTAATAATAGTGAACAACCATAAGAAAGACTGATTTTTAAATATGCATGTATAGCTTATGAAGGTATGCCATTGGTAATCATGCATCCACACTATTGTGGAAAATGTTGAGTGCGGGGATGAAAATTCCATGTGAAGGAAGATTATGAAATTCCTATGGAATTATAGGTGAATAGTTGAAAGGTTAGATTTGTTGTCCACTTGTGAGTGGATATTCTTTTGGGAAATAATAAAGGTGCAACAAGAAGTTGCATGTTGAGATATCCCATGAGGAGGGTTTGAGATATGCATGTATAGCTTATGAAGGTATGTCAGTGGTAATCATGCATCCACACTATTGTGGAAAATGTTGAGTGCAGGGATGAAAATTCCATGTGAAGGAAGCTTATGAAATTCCTATGGAATTATAGGTGAACAGTTGAAAGGTTAGATTTGTTGTCCACTTGTGAGTGGAAATTCTTTCGGGAAATAATAGAGGTGCAACAAGAAGTTGCATGTTGAGATAGCCCATGAGGAGGGACTATATAAAAACCTTGTCGGAAGGACAGAGCCATGGGTTTGAGGTCTGCAGAGAGATAAACAATGGATTGCAGAAGCCTTATATATATGACTAAGAATCCTGGATTACATTTTAAAAATATGCATGTGTGGAAGGCTACATATGTTGACGCAAAATTTAATGAGTCTGACTCTCATATGGGTCATGTGCATAATGCACTTGTTGTGATGTAATTCATGAGATAGACATAATGTTTTAACTTGTTGTTGCATCCAAGGAAGGATGGCTCTTTGAATGAGAAGAGGTTGAGATGAACTTGACTATAATGCTTGTGGAAAAGAAGCAACTAAGAGGAATAAAATGCAAAAGAGGGTTCTAGAAAGAACTGATCATTGCTGAGAATTCCAGACTGTGTAGAGGAATTGAAGGAAGGATTGGAGTAGTTGAGGAGATAGTTGTTAATGGTAGCAATCTCGGGCATAAGGTAGAGGCAAGGAAGCCGCCTCTATTATTAGTGGTGTATAAATCATAAGAATGACAATGCACAGGGCTGCAAAGATCTAGAAGGATTCAAGGACAACTACATGGGGCGCAAGAAGTTAAAACACATGTGCACTAGAATGCATAGTGGAACTGAGGCATGATGCATATAACAAAACCAAAATGCATGTGCATGAAGTAGGAACGATGAGATTAAATTCTTGATGCATATTGATGTGCATTGTGTATGTGGTTATGCCTAAACATGCTAGTGACATGACTAGTGACATGACTGTAGACTAAGAGTAGTTTGTTGTTATATGTGAAATAATGTTGTCATGATATTTGAATGTGACTAATGATGGATTGTGTATCCAGGAAAATTGTTTATAGCATGGCCGAAGATTTTTATGATGCTACTGCATATGACAACTACCCATATGAAGATAAAAAGGGGATGGTAAGAATGTTGATCCAAATATTGTTGAAGGAAGCTCATGAGATTCTACAAAATATCATCTAATCAAGTAGCATCAAATAAATTTGATAAATAACCATGCAAGTATATGATTGCTTATAATGCATAATTACTGAATGGAATTGCGGTAAGAATTCCCTCAGTTAAATTTCAATATTTAAATTGATGAGAAAAGGTAGAGGGCCTTGAGTATACAAATTATATTGATTCTTGAATGCATTTATGAAAAATGTAATTATATATTGTGGGTGTTGGTTATGAGACCATAACCCACTCAAGTCGAGAGATATCCTCCTGTTGTAGCAATGAATGCCATTAGGGATGGCCATGTGTGAGGCCATGATATGGTTGGAAATGGAAGGGATATAACGCCATACAAGTGTGTAATGGTCTTCCTCGGTATAATTGATGTTTGGAATACAACCTCTTTGTCGACACTGAATAACACTAAAAAATTATATTCCTAGTGTTGTGTATGGGTTGAAGCGGAAGTTATCCAAATGATTGAGAAATTAATTGGGAAGAGTTTGGATAATGCATTAAGGCATGGGCTATACCTTCTGATTCACCATAGTGGAATACATGACATGGACATATGGTATTCTAGAGTCAATGCAAGGATGCATTGTGTAGTTGTGGCCATGGGTATTAGCACATTGGTTTTTCTTTTTGGTAAAGTTTGATTGTGTTATGAAAATCTTGGGTGTTGATAATGCATATGTGAGAAATGATGGTTTCATTCCCTTTAATATAATTAACAAATAGAAGTGATTGAATTGTTAGAATAATATAATGTTGAAATCGCTTTATGGGATGATTTCAAATGTTGCAAAGAAATGATAGTATGCATGAATACTAACAATTGTTTGGTTGAGAAAAAAAGAAAAGAAATTGCAGGAAATGGTCTTGGATATGGAAATGGCATAAGACCATGAAGAAGATTGATGCCTGTTGTTGCAAGAGCCAAACGATTATGAGCAGAAAACTCATGCTTGGGAAATTATGTTTTCTTGTATAAAACAAATTTGAAAATTTATAATTGAAAGTTGTATGATGATGTCTCATATTCATTGCATGCATATGATGCATATGGAATGATTTCCATAGGTTATGGATTGCTAGTGGAAGTCTAGTAGCAAGTTGGCAGTTGTCTACGCAAGAACACCTTGGAAAATGATGGATCACCTAAGGAACTGTATAACAATGAAAGGGATGTATGAGCCTATAGGATAAGTACAACATGAAGAAGCAAGTTATCAGGATTGCATAAGAACCGAGTTGTCAGGCCTGAAAAATGAACTCATGTGTGGTAGTTGCACTATTGAAGAACTAGTTTGCCAGGCATGAAGAGTGAACTCCTGCGTGAGTTGCACTACAACAACAAGGTTGTTGTTGGTTATTTTACTAGTAGTTTTCTTAGCAGTAAGTCCATTGAGTTCCTAATAGTGAGATTCCTAGTTACATGTGCCAGAGAGACCCTGATAAACGAATGGTGCAACCCGATGGACTGAGGATAGTGAAGGGGGCACATTCCTTGGGTCGGCCCTAATAAAAGAATGGTACAATCCAATGGACCGGGAGCAGTGAAAGGTGTACATTCCTTGGGTTGGGCAAGTCAATAGCAAGAGAGTCGGTGGAAATAGGGATAGCTCTAGGGGAATGTGAGTGGGTTATGTATATGTTTTGGGCTATATCACCTATGTATTTATATTTTGGTCCGGGGCACCTATGTATTTATGGTTTTGGAGGTCAGAGTACTTATGTATTTATATTTAGGTTGGAATTCTTGTGTGATATTAGGTCAGAGAGCCTATATGTTGATTAAAGGCTAGAGAGCCTAGCATTGTAAAATGAATGTACACTTGGTGGTGTTGTGCAATGAGGACAATGCAAAAATAAGGGGAGGGGAATGTAACATCCCCACAAATTATAATGTAATTGTATAAATGTCATTTAGGCTAGTGAGCCTATATGTTTGGGGTAAAGAGCCTGTATTGATTAATATGGCCGAGGGACAAATTGTATATTATGAACATTGAAATGATTAATAAAAGTAGTAATTTTTTACTGAGATATGAGAGGGATAAAAATGATGGGGGTCTATGATTCCATAAGAGAGAGGGGTCCAAAGGGGATATTCATGGGTATTAATCCAACCCGCATTCCTGAAATTATTATTTTTGGGAAAACCTTCTATTTCTATTTGAGTGTATGAGAGCCAAATCCTTAAACTCATGTAAGAGGTTGGGTGTGAGAGTCACATCCCATATTTATTTGGGAGCATGGGGCTGAAGTACATTCAACATTGGGTAGAGTGAGCAGTCATTTAGCTTGAAGAAAAAGAAAATTTGTGTGGCCAAAGAAGACAATTTTTGCATGCCGATTTTGGACAACAAGAGAGGAGTTGAGTGTTGGGGAGAGCACCAACCATGGCATGCTTGAAGGAAACCATTGTTTGGTTGTGTTTTATGTTGGAAGTGTGGCATGTGTGCTTGTAAAAATAGGTTGTAAGCCTATAGTTCCTTTTCATGTTGAGGAAATGGCTCAAGATCCTTGTGAAGGATACTTTGAGCACTCCTGAAGCAGTTGAGAGTTCATGAAGTCCCCAGCTAAGAGATTCTTAGCCAACCAAGTGCATAGGAAGCCCTGATAAATGAATGGTACAACCCAAGGAACTATGAACAATGAAAGGGGTGAAATCCTTGGGTTGTGCAGGTTATGGGGAAGAGAGAGTTGGTGGATTAGAATTATTGTAGGAGTAGAACCTGGGTTTTGGGTTGCTAAGTGTGGGGAGTGGATATTCAGAGGGCCAAATATCATTGTGGACTCACAGCCTCAGCTCGGGGTGGCCTGTTGTTGAGAGAAAATGAACAACATCGGCTATGGTTGGGAGGTTCATCCTTCACACATAACCAGTTGGTTATATCTTATAAACACATAAGTTTCTTTTGCATTTGTTATGATTATTCGACTGTGTCAATGATATTTGAATGTCGTGTGTTTGTTGTGTGCTTACTAGATGCATTCATGTTTTTAATACATGTTTTTAGATGCATTTATAGCCATAGTATCAGTTAAATGGTTAAAATCTGTGTGCAATCTATAGCTGGTAAGCTACAAGAGATTATTAAGTAGAAAATCTTAAATTTAATGTGTTTTCCATAGTGATGAGATTTAGCTTGGATGGTTGGGTATGTTACAAGTAAATTTTTTTGGTATTTGCTTTTTGAAAGAAGATTTATTTGGCCTCTTTACAATATCAACCTCGGTCCCCATGCAAGAAATTGATTGTTTTGATTTCTAGTATGCCCTATGTTTGTTGATTTTGGTCTTTAGTTTATCAGTGCTTGTTCTTATAATGTTTATCTTTTGTTTCTGCGATTGTGGAGCTTCTAGGGAGTGGTGTAGAGAAATTTATTTTCGTCACCTTCTTTGCAGGATGTAGTTCAGAGTCTTGCTTGTTTGCTAGCATAAATATTTCCCTTGCGAGCCTTGTCAATCCTCCTTTATACCCAGGCTTGGTGGTTCATCAATTCTCTGTCTCACTCACAATATATCTTTCTCACATCATGTACCACTGAGATTTACTAGAATTAAGGATGATTCTAATAAGGACTTGTGATGACATAGTATAGGGTAATAGAGCATTCATTCTCTCTCTCTCTCTCTTCCAAATTCAATGAATATCAACATCAATGCAGTGCTCAAATTGCAGAAATTATGAGCACTTCGCTACAAGTCAAACAACAATTGGTCATCCTTGAGACATGGGGCACTCTCCTAAAAAAATTGGTGGAGAATTGGAATAGAGATGTATATTTAGTAGCTTCTAATAAGAGGATGTCAGAACAAGGTGCGAACAAGGATGATGACACGTTGACTCACATGATAGAAGCCATAAACATCAGAAACTAGGAGCCAACACATAGACATTATGTATCTATACAACTCACCCATTTTTTATAATATATTTAACACGCCTCTTTAAAAAAAATTACTAATAATTATAAAATATTCTTTATCATTTTGAAATAAGTTAATAAATAAACAAATTCGCTCTTGGTGAAATTTTTTCTCCATTTTAATTAATTTTTTTAAGAAAAATATAATTTTATTTAATAATAACTTATAATTTAAATTTTTAATAAAATTTTATGATCTAAATTATAAGATAACTATTTCCTCTTATTATGTCGAAGGCGTTCTTTAAGGGGAGGTTCCTCTTGAACCTTTCGTCGTCTGTCCACAAATTATTAACCAATGTCATGTGTCCATATGAATCAAAACCTGTCGACAACTTATTAACAAAATTAGGCATCTAGGGCATCGTGATTGTCTGGAAAATAAAATCGGTGAGTGTTCGCGTGTGGCAAGATAACAATTATCTATCCTCTTACTTTTCTGGAAAGAGTCAGCCACTTGCCACGATGGCAGCACCACCATCCTGCCTTTCGTCGCCTTCCCAGAGTCATCCTCTTGCTAAGATGGCAACACCGCCATCCTACCTTCAGTCGTCGTAGAAGGCAAAGGCTCTACCTGTTCTTGCTCCATCAATCCCTACTCAACACACATACCCTGCGCCCGAGCCATTGAGTCCTACCGAGGAGAATGATCTAATTTCAACGGAGCAAAGGTTGTTTTAGCTTTGTCGAGCCTACAAGGCCATTTCACCAGTTTTGTAGAAACATATTTGCAACACTAGCATC
>ML813163.1:45383-67272 GCA_009831015.1 Picea engelmannii
CTATTGCACTATTTTTATCCCTAGAATAATTTTTTGGATTATTTCTCTGTCAAGTCTTCTGTTGAGGGATTCAACCGTCAATATGTGTAATATGGGGCAGAGAGGGAATCCCTGCCTTAGACCTATGGAAATTTTGAAAAATGGGGTATGTCTTCCATTCACAAGAGGGGCAATCCAAGGGTTGTGAATACAGGCCACAACCTAGGAATGAACTGGTCATTAAATCCAAACCTAGTTAAAACAACGAGGAGGAAGCTATGTCTGACCATGTCAAAGGCATTTTCCATGTCAATTTTAATGGCCATTCCTTGCTCTCCCTAAGTTTGACTCGAATGAATTGCCTCTTGAACTAACATGATGTTATCCACCATTTGTCTTTTCTCCACAATGCCACCTTGATTTGAGGAAATAAGGTTTGGGAGGAAGGGCTTTAGGTGATTGAAAATTATCTTCTAAATATTTTTGTATGAAACATTACAAAGTGAGATAGGACGAAATCTAGCAAAGGAGGTAGGATTGGATTCTTTTGAAATAAGGGCCAGAAAGGCTGAGTTTGTGTGCCCCCAATTTTCGCAACCCTTTGCACATACTAGATCATCAGGTTGAGAAAATCCTTCTTGATTATAGACCAAAATTTAATGTAGAATTGAGCCGAAAAACCATCCAGACCATGAGCCTTATCTGGATTCATTTGGCGAACTACCCCCCATACTTCTTCATTTGTGACGAGACTACTCAAACTTCTATTATCCTCTTCATTGATTAAAGAGGGTATATTAGCCAACATATTTTCAATCAAGTTTAAGTTTGTATTATTATCCTCCTTATAGAGACTCTCAAAGTGTCAGAAATCCACTCCGTTGATTTGCTCAAATTCAGAGATCGTTTCCCCATCCTCATTTGTGATTTATTTAGCTTTGTTCCTCAAGATTTTAGCTTTTGCTTGTCGGTGGAAGAATTTTGTGTTTTTGTCTCCTTCTTGCAACAATAGACTTCAAACGCTAGTGCTCCTTTTATGTTCTTAGGGCCTTTTGGAAATTCTAAAAGGTCATTTTCTCTTCTGCAAACAATTCTCAAGTCACTTGGTATTTTTCTATCTTATCCCTCAACACCTCCATTTTCTCAGCTCAACTTTTTTTTTTTCTATTTTTGATTGTTTATCCCAAGTTAAAACCCAAGGCTTGATAGGTTTCTTTAGAAGTTTGAGCTTCTTTTCCCATATGACCACTGGAGAGCCATAGATCTATTGATTCCAAGAGACAAAGATTGCATCTAAAAAGGAGGGATCGTGGAACCAAAGGGGGTTAAATCTAAAGGGGATAGGCCCAAGGTATTTTAGATTAGTAAAAATTAGTGAGATGGGTCAATGATCAGAACCAGACCACGAAAGGATATGAGAGGAAGTAATGAGGGGGCCTTGCAACAAATTATCACTAAGTAAAAAATGATCCAAATGAGTTGCAATATGCCTAGGCCCCAATATGTTATTGGACCAAGTGAATCTTCCCTTATTTGTTTTTAAGTTTACTAGGTCAAAAGTGGGAATGAATTTCTCCATGTACTCTTTGAAGGGGTCATGGACCAAATTGCCCCCTTTCTTTTCCTTTCAATTTAGAGTGGTATTAAAATATCCCTCCACTACATACATATGATTTATGCTCCTCTCGTATAGATTATTCAAAGTATTACAACACGCCATTTTTTCTTGAGGGATATGAGGGATATGAGGCATATAAATATAAATAACACGCAAAGACATACCTATAGGAAGATTAACCAAATGTACAATTAGCCAGTGTTGCGTGTCTTGCCAGCTATCCATTTGAAAAACTTGAGGATTCCAGAGAGTACATAGGCCTCTAGAGGCACCTCTTGAACTAATAGCGAGACTTTTGCAATCCTGCCAAATATATTTACTGTCTTGAAGGATCATAGTGTCCTTCAATTTAGTTTCCTGGAGTAAGAGGAGACAAGGTTTTTCATATTTAACTAAGCTTCTGATCATATCTTGTTTACTTCTACCCCCAAGACCTCTGCAATTCTAGGAGATGATTTTGGTCATTTACTATAGGCTTTAGGCATTCCTCATTTGGAAAAATTAGGTCCACCTTGATTTTTGGAGGTTCTTGGTTCTTTATTGACAACAACATCCAATGTGCTCTGATTTTCAAGTATTTTTCCATATTAATCGTGGCTTCCCTTCTTTGTTGGTTTGAATTGTGCCCCGCCTTTTTTTGGGGGAAACTGGGAGCTGATTTTTTATAAGATTCCTCTTTTGAGAAATTAGATTGATCCCCATCCCCAGGGATCATAGAGTAGTCAAGGAAAGACTTGGGAATATTCAGGAGGGGTGGGGGGTATTTCTGCCACTTCTTACCCCGAAAGGGGGTTCAACCCATCATCCTTATGGGGCCTTGGGTCCGCAAGTTGATCTTCTTCAATTTCCACATTAGATAGAGTTTCAAATTGGTTTTTACTAATTAGGGGGTTCTTCCCTTTTGGATGGCTAGGAGTAGTAGGTCTTGGATTGGAGGGAGATATTAAAGGGGAGTGAGCTTTTTCTTGATGATGAAAAAAGGATCCAGAGAAGGCTAAGAATAACTCAGAACTCACAGAGGCAACTCAAAATGCTCAGAATGTCTCCAGCAGACAAAGAAAGGGAAAAAATGCAAAGTTCCCAAAACTCAGTGAAAATAGCATGACACAAAGAACGCGTTGCAATATTTCTAACGACACAAACGACTCGTCAAATGGGGATACAAATTGAAAGATATTCACGGTCAACGTTTGGTCAACCTAGCCTAGTCAGCAGGGGATGAGTCAACATCCGTACAGATGATGTCATCGTCCGTACAATGCACGTGGAAGGAGCATGGAAGTGACACGTCGCATGATGACGTCAACATGATGACATGGTATCACAAGAGGTTGCCATGTGTCACCCAGTTATTGGTTTTTTGGATTGATTCGTGGACCAGTTGGATTATGCCACATGGAAATCCGTATAGTATGTATGAATGACGTGGCATGATGACATGGGGCACTGACTTGGAAGGGGGAAGCATGGCCCAATTAGAGGCCACCACGTGGCCCAATCAGGGGCTACCATGTGGCAGGTGGGAAACGTCCAAGGACAACCTGTGAATGAATTTTGAAAACAAAAAGTTGTTGGGTCTGCCAAATCTGGCAGACCACGCCAACTTTGGAAACGATTTATAGACCTTCTATTGACACCACTAAAGTTGGTGGGGCGGAAATCTACATTGCAAACAATATAACAAATACAAACCAAAAATGGAGTCCATGGGGATCAACCCTGGAACCTCCGCCAAAGACTAAGCCTTAATACGTCCTCCCATAACCAATATGTCGCGGGTACCACTTGGTACATACCGCTCAGCTATGGAAAGAGGAGGCACGGATCGTATAACCTGCGGGCACGTTTTTCTAGGCGATACAATCATTATTGCAGGTTGCAAAGGACACAGAAACCTAGACAAAATTCTTCTTGGACCTGGGAGTTCTAGAGTGGGATCGAGGCATGGAGACAATCAATTTTGGGTAATTCGATGCCAGGAATTCAGTGGTGCTGTATGTTTTCTTATCTGAGCATTATTTCTACAGCTTGATTTCATAATAAGGTATACTTATGTATTTTGTCAAATTCTTTTGTTGAGTTAATGAAAGAGCCTACCCATTTGAAAGCAGGACCCAGAGACATAGTCCACCAGGGACGAACTCCATTATCAAGTTTTTGTGTTCAGATATGATGTTTATGTCTCTTCATTTTTTAGTTTTCCCTTCTTTAATGGTGCACTTTAATTTATGCTCATTTAATGCAATTCTTTATTAGTCATGATGAAAAGATCCTGGATCATGTTGGTATCAGAGCAGTCGTCTTTGACTTGAATTGTTGAGTGTGAATGATTACTAGGGAAAAGCACAACCGGGGTGAAGGAACTCCTAAGACTTTCAATCCCGACGTTGGTCGTGCATCCAGAAGGAATAAAATGGCAGAAGAGGACAAGTGTGTCGAATAGGAGAAAAACTTCCACATGGTCTTTTATCGCATGTCAGAAATGGTTGAACGATTGTATGGAGATTACGAGAAGAGGATGAAGAAGAAAGGGAAGAAAAATGAAGCACATGCAGATGACGATGCTTCGGTAAACCAAGGGGCTAGAGGAGATCCTCCTGAACCTCCGTCTTCACCTTCGAGTTCTAGTTCTTCTTCCTCTGAACATTCTCATAATTCTCATCATTCTAGCCATAAAGCCTCTTTTAAGAAACCATTATTAAAGCTTGATGTAAAATTTTCTTTACCTATGTTTAATGGAGATGCTAATCCTGAAAAGCTAGATAATTGGATTTGACAGGTTGAAGTATGTTGGCGTGTCCAACATATTGATGAAGAGGAGGTTAGAGTGCAACTGGCTTCTCTTTGGTTGGAAGGCACCGCTCTCGTATGGTGGGAGAGAAAGCTTCAGGACAAAAGTGAGTGTGGTAATCTTCTTTCCTCATGGTCGGAATTTAAATCAACAATAAGGAATCAATTTTATCCATTAGGGTATTTACATAAAGCAATGATGGAATGACAAACTTTAAGGAAAAGTAGAGGTCAACATGTATAAAGTTTCACAAAAGAATTTAGGAAGAAATCTCTTGCATTGAACATTCCTTTGGATTCTTATGAAACTTGAAGGAAGTATATTGGCGCACTTCACAGTTATATTTGTCATACTTTTCTCTTGTTTAAACCCACTAGTCTTGACAAAGTTTGTGTGCAAGCCACTCACCTTGAGAGTAGGGGGAAGCATCTTCAAGAAGATCCCACAAAGAAACCTTCCAATTTCCCACAAAAGACTTTTAAGAAGTTTAAAAGGAAGGACAAGCAGACCACTACAGTGACGAGAGAAGGAGGAAAACCATCTTGCACTCATTACAAGAAGAGCGGTCATGATGAAGAACACTGTTGGAAACTACATCCAGAAAAGAAACCAAAAAAAATCGGTGGAAAGGGGAAGACAAAGACCGTTGCTACAGTGCAACAAGATCTTGGTTCTGATTCAAGAGATGAAGGAAATATCACAGCAATTCGAGTACAAGGTAAAGATTCTCTTCATGCTAGTTCAAGTTCCAATGATGAATGAAAGAGGAATGAGTTATTTCACATAAGTGTTGTATCTAAACATACTAATATAGATACATTATTTGATTCGGGTTCCCAAGTAAACTTAATATCTGAAGCACTTGTCAAGAAGATGGGTCTTGAAATGAAACCACATCCGAAGACTTATCCTCTTGGTTGGGTATGTGATAAAGAAAAACTTAATGTCATCAAACAATGTAGGATTAGATTTTCCATTGCTTCAAAGTTGATTGATGAAGTAGATTTGGATGTTGTACCACTTGATATATGTGGCATAGTGTTGGGAAGTACTTATCTTTATGATAGAAAAGCAATCTTCTTTCGTCGTGAGAAAAAATACCACCTTACTAAAGGGGTAGTGGAATATATTGTTAGAGCTCAAAACATGAGGGTAAATACAACACTTGTTAGTGCAGGGAAATGAAAAGACTCATAAACACTAATAAGAGATAAACGATATGTACTCATGGTAGTCAAAGAGAAATATCTCCGGACATACGACGCTTTCCAAGGGTGTGATCCATCTCATAAAAAGGAATTAATTGATATTGTTTCTAAATATGATGATATTTTTCAGGAACCAGATGGATTACCTCCTAAGAGGGAAATCCAACATGAGATACATCTTCAACAGGATTCTCCTCTTCCTAATGTGGGCATGTACATGATGTCAGTTGTAGAGATGACAAAGATCAAGAAGCAGGTATAGGGCTTATTGGATCAAGGGGTCATCAGGCCTAGTTCATCTCCTTGTGGTTCTCCGATCGTGATGGTGCCAAAGTAAGATGGCACATGGCGAATGTGTGTTGATTACCGGGCTTTAAATAAAATCACGGTGAAAAATCGATACCCTCTTCCTCACATAGATGATTTACTTGATCAATTGAAGAATGTTGTCTATTTCATTTAGTTGGATTTGGGCAGTGGATATCATCAAATCAGAGTCACATAACATGATGCATGGAAAACTGCCTTTAAAACCAAACAAAGATTGTTTGAGTGGTTAGTTATGTTGTTTGGGCTTTCTAATGCTCCGACAACTTTCATGCATGTGATGAATGATGTATTCATGCATTTCCTAGATGACTTTGTGATTGTATATTTAGATGACATTCTTGTTTTTAGCGGGACTTGGGATGAGCATGTGAGGCATGTAAATCAAGTATTGGATACGTTGCAAAGGGAAAAGTTGTATTTAAAACTGTCTAAATGTGAATTTGGCAAGACTGCACTTGTGTACTTAGGTCATATTGTAGGAGGACAATTGAAAATTGATCCTTCCAAAATTGATGTAATTGTAAAATGGCCTTGTTATCCCCCACTTTTAGGGATCACGAGGAGATTATGTCTCAAGGCCCATAGGTCCTAGACATGGAGTACCGAGAGCTAGATTGACTTGAGCATGGCCTTGGAGAGGCCATCTTTTCTCCCTTTCAACAACTACACTTTGTCAACAACAACAACAACAACCATCACCTTCGGCTTGGTCCTGTATCAAAGATGGTTCTTGCTCCATGAGGTAATGGATCCGGGTATCATGGTTTGTGTCACTCTAATCCTCAAAACCTTTGAATACGTGCATTTGATTCCTTTTGTTTCTAACAGGTGCTTGGATCTTATATTTGTCCACTTGACCATGTATGGGGAGAATGACAGGATACCCTAGCAAGCTTGTGTCCATAGGTTTTGAGTTTCCACTGGTGGGATTTCTGAAAATCCATCGTCTGTTCCCATCATACATACCACTTTCCATCTTATTTTCCACTCACCCATCCCATTACACTAGTCTAGGCATGGGTTGGAAAATCATTTGGGGGTTGTACCTTACCTTGTGGAAGAATGGGCTAAAAGGTCTGGGGGATAAAGCAACTGACAATAAAAGCCTAAGAATAAAACCTCAAGATGCTTTGCCCGGAGATCCCAAGAAAGAAATAAAAATCTTCTCATCAAGAAACAGAGGGACCCATAAAAAATAATAAAACAAGACCTAGTTGAGGGATAGGGGGTCTCATCACGAGCCAACCTATTAGGTCCATGGGTGCCTAACGGTATGACACTACTAGAAGCTGGTTACCATGTCAGGGTAGTGGCTCTTGGTTGCATGGCCAAGAGAAATGGGGTCTCATCACGAGCCAACCTTCTAATTTCCGTGAAAGTGCTTGTGGCTAACACTGCCACCACTGGTCACCAAGCCAGGGCAGTGTCCCTTAACTAGCTTCTTGAAAGAAAAAATCAATAAAAAGATAAAAAAAAATAAGACAAGACCTGGTTAGAGGATAGGGGGTCTCATCATGAGCCAACCTATTAGGTCCATGAGCATCTAGCGGTATGACACTACCAACATATGGTCACCACGCCAAGGTAGTGTCTCTTGGTGGCATAGCCAAGAGAAAGGGGGTCCAATCACGAGCCAACCTTCTCATTTCTGTGCAATGCTTGTGGCTAACATTGCCACCACTGGTCACCATGCCAGGGCAGTGTCCTTTGACTAGCATCTTGGAAGAAAAAGAGTAAAGATAAAAGGCATGAATGGGCTTGGAAACATTTGCATCCATGACAGGTGCAACTCACCCTCCACAAAGGCACCCACCGGTAAGCCATCCTTGTTATCACTACACCTTTTGCCCAGGTATCCCTATCCACCTCACTCACTTACATGACTTGGATTTAATCCTTTCTAGAAACATCCCTCTTCTAGTAGACACTAGCCCAATAGGACGTCGCGTTACCTTCCCCAAACTTGTATTGCATACTTGTATAATGCCTTTGAGCACTTAACTGGGGTAAAAGGGGTTTTATGCACATGTTTAATAATATTGATGATGATATGTGATTGACATTGCTATGATCCCTGTGACTTATGAGCCCCTGGAGGGCGTATTTTTTGATGTGCAGGATCATGCCCGACAGACAGGTACCATGTTGGACAGGTACACATGGGGAGATTATCAGTTCAGACCTCCATGGGGTTGAAGAGCCCACCAGATGGATGCTGAGACCCCGACAGGGGGCAGAGACAAGACAGAGGGGTTTTCACCAGAGAAGAGGAGGACGTTCCACAGAGGCACCATGGTAGAGCCTTACTTAGGGGGGATGAGCCCTCTCCACAGGAACGTTGGCCTTAGAAGGCCCATGACATCACCCAACATGCCCATGACATCATCCACCATTATGTACGTCTTGGGGAGACAGTTATGGAAGTGTGGCATGTGTGGCAGCTTGGAGAAGCCCGAGGAGGGATAACGTTTTTCTCCAGGAGGTTGCATTTGCCCTAGAAAGGGATAACGTCACCCTAGAAAGGGGATGATGTCTCACTTTTTGCTTGATTAGGGTTTCATTTAAACATTTAATGTAAAACATTATGATTTTGGTATTTTGGCCTTGTCAACCTTTTAATGATCTAAAATGTAATTTAAGTCATTGGTATGTTATATATTGAGGGTTTTTACCTTCATATTTTCATCATCTTTCACTCACTCATTAGTGAGGTCTGAAATTTGAGCCCTTCTTAGTGTTATTGGCTGAAATGTTGAGGCACACTTGTTGAAGGAATACTTTTCTTGGCATTTTTGGCATTTCTCTTGGTGGATGGTATTACAACTAGGTGTGTTTTCTTGGTTAAATGTAAGTAAATTTATGCAAAACTTCTTGATTGAATGGTTGTAGTGTTTTTTTCTTGCATTTATTATTATAATTTGCTGAATTAAACCCTAGGTGACAAGCACATGCTAAAGTTCCTTGTCTCATGTCCCTACCAAGATTTTTGAGCCACTTTATTTGCTGAAGTAAGATAGAGCCTTGCCATAGCAACACTCTAATTCTTTTCTTCTAGCCTAGTCGTTTTTCATCTTGCAATTGACCTAAGGAAGGAGAAAACACACTAAGGCCCAGGGTTTCTACACCTTAGTGAGTCGTTTTCCCTAGGGTTTTGTTGATGAATCCTTGCTATAACAACACTTCATCATTAAACCCTCTTGTCTTTAGCCATTGCATGTATTGCTCAAGATAGTCGATTTTTATTCTTGCCATTGAGCTGAAGAAGGAGGAGAAAGCACTAAGGCCTAGGGTTTCTACACCTTAGTGAGCCTTTCTCCGCTAGGGTTTCATTGTTGAGGCCTTGCTTTAGCAACACCTCAATATTTAACCCTCTTGTCTTCATCCATATCAAGCTAGCCATTAAAATTTACCTTTTTGAGCTAGAGAAGGAGGAAGACGCACTAGGGCATAGGTCACCTACACCCTATTGATTCGTCTCCCCTAGGGTTTGACCTATTGAAGCCTCACTTTAGTGACACTTCGACACCAAACCCTCTTGTCTCTAGCTCTATCACTATCATCACGACCCTTCAACATTTGTAGCCCTCTTTTTGACTCCATTTTCCCTTATAAAGCACCGATCTAAGACCTCCATTGTGTTGAACACCTTGATCATACAAACTTCTAAACAGTTTGAGCAATCTCTTACTAACCTTTCTAACCCTAGCCTAGACTAATTTTACTAACCCTAGTGTCGTCGTCACCTTTTCATGATATAAACATTTGTATGCAACTTTCATTTTATCTTTAAAGCAAT
This sequence comes from Picea engelmannii, assembly GCA_009831015.1. Taxonomy (NCBI): domain Eukaryota; kingdom Viridiplantae; phylum Streptophyta; class Pinopsida; order Pinales; family Pinaceae; genus Picea; species Picea engelmannii. The sequence goes on from ML813163.1 coordinate 55,106, forward strand.
TGAATGATTGGTTAAGGCATCGTTTCAAAAGTATTGATATTGTTACATTGAATGCCCAAAGTTTCTTTTAGCATTTATTGGGGAGCGATATTGTAATCATTTCTATTTTACAAACATTGATTTACTTCGTCAATAATACTGCTCAATTTCTTATTATCAGAAAATTCATTGATTATATGAAATACTAACTAACAAGCAAGCTTGCACATGTAGTTTCATTGTTTCTTTGTCTCGAGTAGGTACTCTTATTGGTTACTACTTCCGGTTATATTTTTGGGCTATAAGCTGGACTTTCTTCTTGGTGGTGACGTGTGAGGGGGAAATGATCATTTAGACTTGCTAAACCTTTTGCCTTCTCAAAACCCCAAGTCACCGTGGATGTCTCCCCTGGGCCTTACCTCCCTAAACATAAATAACCTTCCCATTGAGGTGATAGTGGTGGGATTGGTTCAGTTACACCAGTTTGACATCCACTCATCTGTCTTTTACCCTAACTACAAATTGTGTAATAACAGGCCTGATCCAAAGAGTGTAACCGAAGTCCGAAGCTTCTTAGGTGAAATCCATTATTGGAGGAGATTCATTCCCAATTTCTCCTTTATAGCCACTCCTTTGCATGCCTTAACCGGTGTGAAGAACACTTTTCAGTGGGAAGGAAAGTAGCAAAAAGATTTCAATATTTTTAAGGAGAAGATCAATACCGTACCCGTATTAGCACTACCGAATCTTCAACAACCTTTTCAGATCGAGACATATGCCAACGGATATGCCATGGGTGCAGTATTGATGCAATATCGTAAACCTATCTGTTACCACTCTGAAACTTTTAACCAAGCTATTGTTAACTATCCTACATATGATAAAGAGTTGTATGCATTAGTCCAGAGCGTAAAGAAATGGAAGCACTACTTGTTAGGGAAGGAAACAATCATATATCAGATCACTAACCCTTACACTACAGGTGGATGGGTTTTCTACAACAATTTCATTTGGTAATAAAGTACAAAAAGGGTACAAGTAACAAGGTAGTTTATATGATTTCTAAACCTCCTATTGTTGCTTCTATTGTTTTGAAGAATACTTCTTTATCTCATGATAGCTATGTAGACCAACATGCCATCGATGAAGATTTTAGAGAAGTATATGTGAAGCTAACCCTTTGTGCACAGGTAGAGAGCTATTGTCTGGAGGGAGAACTACTCTACCATCTTGGAAAGCTATGTATTCCTACAAGTGAACGAGTCCATGTAATATGAGAAGCTCACACTTGTCTTGTGTCTTGGAATTTTGGGGTAGGAAAAACTATGGCTCATTTGCAACGGTTTTGTTATTGGCCTCAAATGAAAGCAATTGTAACTAAATATGTAAAGGGGTGTGTGATGTGTTCTACTTGTAAGCCCACTAATAGAAAATTGGGGCTATACCCACCACTTCCCGTTCCATCCCATCCATGGGAAAGTGTCTCCATGGATTTTGTAGGGGGTTTAACAATGACCAAAGGGGGTCATGATTATTTGTATGTTGTAGTGGATAGGTTGAACAAGATGTGTATCTTGATGCCATGTGAAAATCAGATCACTGTTGAGCAGACTGCTAATCTCTTCTTTCAGTATGTTTTCGTTCACCTTGGATTACCCACATCCATCATCTCGGATCAATATACTCGATTCCTTGGGGAATTTTGGACTAGCTTGTGGAGGATGATGGACACCAAATTGAAGAGGAGAACTGTTTTCCATCCATAGACCGACGAACAGATAGAGGTGGTAAACCGAACAATGGTACTTTTTCTTCGAGGCTACTGTAGTAAGCATCCCAAGTTATGGGATGAACAGATACCCTATGAACAACATGTGTACAACTGAGAATTACATTCATCCACTCAGAGTTCACCTTTTGAGAGATGTTTTGGGTACCTACCAAAGGTTCCTTTGGACTTGATGTATGGGAGAGATGCCGATGTGAATGAAGAACGAACAAAGGACATAGCTCAGAAGTTCATCCAAAGGATCCAACAGATACACCAGGTAGTCAGGGAACAGTTGGAGAAAAGTCAAGCACAGTATAAAACTTTGCATGACAAGCACATGGTTGATCATCAATTCTAGGTTGGAGACCGGGTATGGCTTCACATCAACAAGGAGAGATTGAAGGGTGAAGTCAAGAAACTCAAAACCATTTGTTATGGACCCTTCACTATCTTGGAGAAAAGTGGTACCATTGCTTTTCGTTTGGATCTTCCACCTTACATGCAGATTTACTCAGTTGTGAACGTTGAGAACTTGAAACTTTTTGAGCCTCCCATGATCATGGATCAAGATGAGGAACTTTCAATACCTCCAGTTGATGAGTTTTCACCTGAGTACTTGGATGAGCTATAGGAAGATATCATCCTAGACAAGAGGATGAAGACTTCACACAGGGGTGATGTTGATTAACTTCGAGTAGGCTTAAAAGGCACACATCCAAGCAAGGCAAAGTGGATTGAGAAGGACAAAGTGAGGGGACTCTTCCGTCACTTACCTGTTGATTGATGAAATCTTTTGGTGGTCCAAAAATATCTCAATGGGAAGGTGTAATCCAAAAATGATCCAGAGAAGGCTAAGTACAACTCAGAACTCACAGAGGCAACTCATAATGCTTAGAATGGCTCCAATAGACAGAGAAAGGGAAAATATTCAAAGTTCCCAAAACTCAGTGAAAATAACATGATCACGAAGAGCGGGTTGCAAGATTTCTAACGGTGCAAATGACTTTTCAAATAGAGTTACAGATTGAAAGATATTGACGGTCAAAGTTTGGTCAACCTAGCCTAGTCAACAGGGGATGAGTCAACATCCGTACAGATGACGTCATCGTCCGTACAATGCACATGGCAGGAGTAGGGAAGTGAAACGTGGCATGATGACATCAACATGATTGTTAGCATGATTAATTGGTAGCACCAGAGGCTGCCATTTGTCACCTGATTATTGGCTTTTCAGACCAATCCGTGGACCAGTCGAATCGTGCCACGTGGCAGTCCGTATAGTCTGTACGACTGACATGGCATGTTGAAGTGGTGTGTTGACTTAGAAGGAGGAAGGGTGGCCCAATGAGAGGCCGCCATGTGGCCCAATTAGGGGTTGCCACGTGGCAGGTGGGAATAGCCCAAGGACAACTCATGAATGAATTTTGAAAACAAAAAGTTGGCGGGTCCGCCAAATTTGGCAGACCACGCCAACTTTGGAAATGATTGATAGATCTTTTAGAGACACCACTAAAGTTAGAGGGGAAAAAATATACATTGCAAACACTATAACAAATATAAACCAAAAATGGACTCTATGGGGATCGACCTCGAAACCTCTGCCTAATCCTAAACCTTAATACGTCCGCCCATAACCAATATGCCACGAGTACCACCTGGTACATACCACCCAATTAATTACTTAAGAATTGTATATTCCCAGCTACAGAAAGATGAGGCACGGACCATATGACATGTAGGCACATTTTTCGAGGCGATACAATCATTATTGCAGGTTGCAGAGGGCACAAAAATCGAGACAAAATTCTTCTTGGGCCTGGGAGTTCCAGAGTTAGATCGAGGCGTGGAGATAATGATTTTTGGGTAATTTGATGCCACAAATTCAGTGGTGCTATTTGTTTTCTAATCTAAGCATTATTTCTGCAGCTTGATTTCAGAATGAGGTATACTTATGTATTTTGCCAAATTTTTTTGTTGAGTTAATGAAAGAGCCTACCCATTTGAGAGCAGGACCTGGAGACGTAGTCCACCAAGGATGAACTCCGTTATCAAGTTTTTGTGTGCAGATATGATGCTTATGTCTCTTCATTTTTGAGTTTTCCCTTCTTTAATGGTGCACTTTAATTTATGCTCATTTAATGCAATTCTTTATAAGTCACGATGAAAATATATCGGATCACTTGATTAGGTTGCGGGCCTTGCTTCGTAGCTTGTTTTTTCCTTCTTGAATATTGTCGTTGCTCATTTGGTTTTGTTGAAGTAGTTTCTGGGACTATCTTTGGGCAGTTCTTGGAAAAATGTCCATACTCATGGCAGGCTTTGCACTTGAACGACAATTGCTTGTAATCCATAAGGTATAGGTAGGACGAATTATCTAGGTTTAACTTTACCGCCTCTAGAAGGCCTTTCTCTAGGTCCACCTCGACACAAATTCAAGCACACGCTTTCATACCATCCTTGGGTTCTGCTTGATCGGTGTATTTACCCAGATTATTTCCTATGTTTCGAATGGTGTCATCATTCCAACAATGTAAAGGGAGGTATGACAATTGAACCCAAACATGAATTGTTGAGGAAATGTCATTCTCCTGGCAGAAATCAGGAGTCCAACGATTCAGATACATACCTCTGAACCCCATGAAATATGAGATTCTTGCGAAGATCAAGTCATGGTCTTCCTTTTCCTCGAATAAGAATATGAAAAAACCCCTACCGCAAAAAGAATGGGAGAGATGACCTTTAATCAAGGGTCTCAAATTCTTATCGACCCAAATCGCCATTTTTCCTTCTTTCCACTCGACTCTCCCTCCTCAGTATTCTCCATAGTTAACCATTTCCATATTTAACCATCTTGATACTTAACCATTTCCATATTTAACCATCTCCATACTTAAGCATTTCCACATTTAACCATTTCCATACTTAACCTATTTTCATTTTCATTATCTACTTAGTTCATTTTCATAATACCCACCACTTAGTTATTTTCATAATTCATTTCCACATTATTTCCACAATTCATTTTTATTTTCCATTTACCATTTTACATTTCCATTTTCATTTTTCATTTACCATTTTCCTATTTCCTTTTTTCCATTTTTCCATTTTTCTTTTCCTAGATTTCATATAGCCAAATTCAAACAATGCATGAGGAGGTAACTCCACACTTATCCTCAAATGACATGTGGCAGTAAGCTGGACCAATACCATAATGACATGTGGCGATGACATGGACCAACCCATGGGTGACACAGGTTATGAGTGGACATTGACTGGGTCATCAAAATTTTATTAATTCATGAAATTTTCCTAAGGCACGAGAGCTACACCAAAGTTTCTATAGTCTTCTTTATTCAACATGAGTATTATGGTAAACTTGTCATTATAAAAACTTAAAAAATCTTGACCAAAATGCATGTGGGATATCATTTTAAAGGAAAAAGTCAAAATTTTAATGGAGTGGAAGAAATTAGATCAAGGGCTAAGATTAACCCCTGAGTTAGATGTTGAGCAACGAATTGCTAGAAGCCATAACTCAAGATCTGAGTGTCCATTTGTGGAAAAATTTACATCATTGGAAAGGTAATTCGACGAGGAAGATAATGGAACATGTTTTGAGAGAATAAATTAGCCATAACCCTCCCCAAAAAATGAAATAACAGTCGGCTATTTTCTCATGGTTTGATGAGAGATCTGCTTGGAACCTCAACTTTCCGAACTCATATCTTGAGATCCAGAACCCAAATTGCGCTTCGGAGGACTCATTGGAAAGATACAACAATGAAAATTGCATAGAGAATGTTTTCAATGGTCGAAAAGGAAAATATCTCACTCGTAAAATTAAAAAACAGTTTGCTTTTGTTAAAGGCAGTCAAATTGAAAATTTGAAAATAAAGTTTATTAAAGGAATAAGTTGGCCCTACTTGGAGGCACAAATTTTAATGACAAAAGTCATTAATGAGAATCAAATGAAACATTAGTTAAATGTGTTTTACTCCAAAAGGAATCGTGGAAATTTCTAGAAAGGCAAACCCTAACTACTTCAAGAACATTGAAATCATATTTTAAAAAGGACAAGATAATGCATTAATTGAAATTACTCAACCAAAAAATCAAGAAACATTTAAAGCAATTATGCCTTCTCAACTACAACATGTAGCTATAAAGGAGCTAATTTTAGACAAATGAAAGGTAAAGACATTTGCCTTTGTATTTGAAGACTCATACTCCAAGAGAGCTACTCGGGATATTACATTAGTGTATTCTTAAAGACTTTGATTAGAAGTTTGAATTATCAATTTTTTTTATCTATCATAATGTTTTTGGGGCTTTATGGAATGATAATTTAAAGCTCTCTTTTATTTATGGTCCAATTTTTATTCTCTCTATTTGTGGTATTGTTAAATGCTTTGATGAATGTTGTGATGGATATATCAATTCTATATATTTTGTATCCATCTTATCTATTCACATTGTAAATATTGTACATATGAGTTTTTTTTAAAATACACTTGGTCTCAAAATCTGAGTTGTTGTTTTCCTTGAATGTAAATATTAAGTGGGGTCCTTCTCAGACTTTTGTTTTGTTTCATTTTATTTTCTTGGAATCTTAAGAACAAGAGGAGTACCACCTCTCTAAAAACTTAGATCAACAACCATGTGGGGACACCAACTAGGGTTTTAAAAGGGGAGGACATGACATACCTTAAAACAATATTTTAGATCAACAATCATGTGGGCACACCAACTAGGGTTTTAAAAGGGGAGGACATACATGTGTAGAGTAACTTTTTTAGTTTTTCTATTTTTTTTTTTTTAAATTATGAAAATTTATAAACCAATTAAAGAACACAACATGTCACTCCAAGAATTTGATATAGGTGGAAAGGACAACAATCATTCCTCCCAAGCACCCAAAATACATCCAATGAATATATATATTAAAACATTAATTATATATATATATATATATATATATATATATATATATATATATATATATATATATATATATATATATATATATATATATATATATATTTATCTATTTATAATTAATATAATTAAATAATCAAAAATAATATTTTTATTTATTATCCATTTATCATTTAGAATATAATAAAATATGATTATATTTTTATAATTTTTATATAATTAATAAAAAACATAATAAAATATATTAGATAAATGAAGATACTATTTTTATTTATTATTTTTAATGAAAGTTGTTATGAAAAAACTATTTTTATTTTATTTATTATTTTTAATGAAAATTGTTATTGTTATATTGATGATGATTAATATCCACTAAGATTGAATTGGTCTATCAAATCTTAAGAGGGTAAGTGATTACTTGTAATTCTTTAAAATTTTGTTTATATGCTCGAAAAACATTAAAATAAGCTTTTCAAGATCACCATACTTTTGTTGAGTTAAGAGGTTAGGAAGGTTGGTAGTGTGATAAATATTTTGAAAATGAGATTTAATATGGGTATGGGCTGCACAATCTAAGAGAAAGTGTTTTTCATCTTCAACATTCTTAGTGTCACAAAAGTGACACTTTTTCATTAAAAGTTTTAATATAATTTTTAATAAATATTATTATGATTATATTATACAATTTCAATGTAAAATATCAATAAAGAAATACATTTTGAATAAATAAAATAAAAGAATTAAGTTTTTGAAAATAATTCTGTGTGATTTATTTTGGACAACATAAGTCATCACACAATCACTACATACTATATACTATATATAGGAAGAACTTAGTAAGTGGCTACACCTTGCGATTTAATTTGGACAACATAGGTCATCACACAGTCACTACATACTCTATATATAGGAAGAACTTAGTAAGTGGGTACACCTTATGAGTAAACTATAGGCTTATGTTTCATCAGTCTCACAAACATGTATCTTGTGGAAATAAAGCGTAATGTTTTTGCAATTTACAAACATAGTGAGATCATACCTATACTCTGTGTTCTTTGTTTAGATTTGATTTCAATGCTTGTTTGCTTGCATGAAGTGCCAATGCCTAACCACGAAAGCAAGTCCACTTCATTGATGCCAACTCTATCCCTACAACTCTAATATGCTAGTTAACAATGCACTTTGCAATTCTATGCCAAAAGGAAAATCATACCCTCTACATACTCAATACAACAAAGCCCAGAAGGTTAACCATCTCTATTGTACATTACTCCATGATAATATATATGTTTAGATTTTTGGAAAGCCTTAAATTAAAAGTTATACAAGCATTGAATAGATGGCAACATTGTAGTGTTTGATACATATTTTGTACAAATCAAAATGCTTGAAGCCAATTGAATAACACTTATGTAGGTTTTACATATTCACCCTCGAACACTTAAGTAACAACACATCTCCATTTACTATATTTCCCAGCAACGAGCAAGATGTATAGCACTCCTACCTCCCATGGCAATCACTACAACAATGAGTCATTAGTTACATACATTATTATATTCATAAGTGTGGGGCTCTAGGTGCCCATGAATGCACATGGGCCTGGGATGTAAGGATGTGTTATATGTGGAGATATTTGGTAGAACAAGCTCGAGAATATGGTTGAAGCATGTAATTTATATCATGAGAAATTACATTACTGAGTTTAAATTGTTAGCATAGCTAGTAACTAATTAATCTCGCAAGAAAGCAATTAATAATGGTGTTGTAGTTGTAAACCAATGACTCAATTAGAGGAAATGCAAGCTCTTTCTATGAGACAACGATTTCAACAATCAGTGGTAGTGTTGTAGCTTGTGGTTTTCATCTTGATCGAAATTTTAAACTAGTGATGAAAATGACTAATTAAACCCAATGCACAAAGCTAAGAATTCAATACAATGTTGGGTAGTTCTTGTGGTTTGCATAACACACAAACAATAGATTAAAACCAAAACTAAAACAAGCATATAGAAGAAACATTCACACACCATATACAACAGTGTTGCCATGGGAACCAAATGGGAAAACCAACATCAAATGGTGTAGCTCAGTCTTGATATCTCAACAATTGTAGAATTACAATGGTTTCTTAGATCTATGGAGCTTTACAACTTAAAAAAACTCGAAGATTTATTATGCAATCCCTCTCTTCTTTTCCAAAGAATCCCTTCTCTAATGCTGCAAAGAATTTTATAGGAAGAATCAGCTTGCTAAGAGTAGTTGGAAGACCAATCATCTCCAACTCTTTATCTTCCGTAACTCTAGCTCTCATCCCACACACATAGGTATGGGATGCCAAACATCAATTCATGACCATCTAGTGGTGCAACTTCACATTGTAATTCATCAACGTAATAAACATGAATGGAACCTGATTTTGCATATCCCAACGATTATTGTAACAAATTTCTCTTAGATCCAACCCAATGAAGTTGAATTTCTCTTGGATCTAGCAACGATGATCCATAAATGGTGATTATGGCCCATTCACCTTGCCAACATGGATCATATTTATAGGAAAAAAATATGTAATGTCTTTGCAATTCACAAATAGGCTGAGATCATCCTTTGCTCTCTGTTCAAATTTGGTTTTAATGTTTGTTTGTTTTCCCAAGGTGCCAAGGTCAATGCCCAACAACGAAAGAAAGTCCACTTTAGTGATGCCACTTTATCCGTACACACCTATTATGCAAGTTAACATTGCACTCTACAATCTATACCAAAAGGAAAATCATGCGCAATACAAGCAAGCCCAAAACATAAACCATTTATGTAATACATTACTTCATGAGGATATATATGTTTAGATGTTTGGAAGGTTGTAAATTAAAATGCTATAGATGACAATGTTGTGGCCTTTGATACATATTTTGAACATATCAGAGTGCACTCTAACTCTATGAAGCTAACTAAATAGCACTTCTATAGGTCTTACATATTGACACTCCATCACTTAAGTAACACCACATATCCATCTGCTATATTCACAAGTAACCAACAAGATGGATAACACTCCTAACTCCCATGGTGATCACTATAGCGATGAGTCATTAATTACATACTTTCTTATATTCATAAGCATGTGTCTGTAGGTGCTTGTTAATGTACATGGGATTGGGGTGTAAGGATGCATTATGTGTGGAGGTCCATCACATAATTGGCCCAAGGAATGACTCTACCATGTAATTTATATAGTGAGAAATTACACTAGCGAGTTCAAATCGTTTGCACACTAGCAATTAATTAGCCTAGCAACAAAGCAACTAATAATGGTGTTATAGTTGTAAACCAATGACCCAATTAGAAGAAATTCAATATGTTTCTATGAGACAACGATCCCAACAATGAGTGGTAGTGTTGTAGCTTGTGGTTTTCATTGTAACAAAATAATGAATTTTAAACTAGAGAACAAAAACACTAATTAAACCCAACAAACAAAGCTAAGTATTCAATACAATGTGGGGGTAGTTCTCGTGGTTTGCATAGTACCTAAACAATAGATTAAAACTAGAACCGAAACAACCATATAGAGGAAAACATCCACACACCATAAACAACATCATTTTCCCAAAAACCTAGATGGAAAAACCGACATCGGATGGTGTAGCTTAGTCTTGATTTCTCAACAATTGCAAAAATGTGATGATGTTTTGGCTCTCTAGAGATTTTCATTTCACAAACTCAGAAATTTCTTACACAATCTCTCTCTTCTCTGCTAAATAACCCCTTCTCTAACGCCGTGAAGGAGCTTACAAGAACAATTTGTTTGCTAAGAGTAGTTGGAAGGCCATGCATCCCCATCTCTTCAACTCCCTTAACTCCACTTCTCTTCCTCTCCTTTGTCCCTTTGTTGGTAGTGTTCGAGTTCATGATTCCTTTCTTTATTTATCTTCTTCCCTTTTATTTTTTTAATTACTTAAATTGTATGTGGTTTTATTGGTAATGCAACACTTTGGAGGCAAGTTGTAGTGGATTAGACAAGCATGGGGTGTTGATTTTACCCCTCTACCCAACACTCGACAATTAATTCCAAATAAATCACTTATTGAATAAAAGAACAACTAAGTAATCAACTAAGCATTACAATGGAAGCATAAACAAGGAAACTGAAATCTCACAAAAGACACAAATATTTTTTGGGTAGAAATCCCTAGAAAAACCCTGGAGGGAAAACTAGTACTTAGATGCTTTTATTATGATCAAGTTAGGGATCCTATAATAGGGATAATGGCCAACTGAGAGAAATACAACTACAAACAAACCTGACAAAGTCTGTACTGTTGTACGACCCTAGAACAACTTGATTTTCGAGGTAGACATGCTTGTCCTTCATCTTACCCTCGTATACACGTCTGTCTCCACTCGTGCTTGTGTACATGTATGTAAATATTGTACATCAACCTTTATATGACACAACTCTTTCCTCTACCTTCAATCAGCTGAAACCTACCCGTGGTTGCCTCTGTTCACTCTTCTCCTTGACTTGTATGATATCTAGATGGAATTCCTTCTCCACCTATCCAAGATCTTGAATCACAATCCTTCGCGATCCAACCCTCTCTGCATCAAAGCTTGGATGAAATCTCTTCACCCAATCAATGAGATCTCCTCACTCATATAGTGTAAGCAAAATTCCTTCTTTGCTCTTACACTCTCAACTGACTTCACACTAGCAAAAGTCCTTATTTTCTATCTGTGTGTAAAAGTCTCAACTTGGTCTCTCACCAAAAGTATCGTCTCCTTTACCCTAGCCTTGCTTTTATAAGATTGAGTTATGATCTAACCCTAATCTCCAAAGTGATTGACGACTGGGATTACTTCTCCCCTCACTTGAGATCGATGGATATTATTTAATTCATTAATGCTAATTAAAACACTGAGATTAATTCTCCCCTTACTTGAGATCAATGGCGATTACTTCCACGTGCGACAAATGTGGAAGTGCCTGATACTACATGCATCAACATGGGGCCTTCACACTCACCCACTTTCTCACACCTTTGCATTAACCTCGTGGCCTTTAGGTTCACTTCCTAGTGATTTTGTCAAATTTTCTTCCTTTTGCTAAACCATTAAATCCCTTTAATGTTATAAAATTCCAATTTTACATTAATACCAAACAAAATTATCCACAACTTAATTACTATATATCTTAATATTAACTCTACACTAATTCCCTCAATATTATTTCTACATAAAATTATTAATATTCATTTTTTATTATTTAAAACATACTTAATAAAATTGTTTACTTATTTAATGGAAAAAAAAACTTCATATAAATTATTCTAATTTTCATATTTAATAAAGTAATTATATCTTATACACTTATAGATTCACAATCCAATATTATATACACTTCATTTTCAACTTTTTAAAATATATGATGAAGTAAATTTATATTGATTTCACAAACAACTAAAAATAAATAAATACTTAA
>ML813163.1:68571-81935 GCA_009831015.1 Picea engelmannii
ATGGAGTAACTATGCTCTTAGATCATTAACACAGAAAACTATTCTCCAACTTTCTGTCAATTTCACTTCCTGAAACCTTTAAATAATCTTTATCCTACAGCTTACGGACAATCTGGATCTGGTCGAGCACTGAGTTTGGCTCTCTTTTCAAAATGTTGACAGGACTGAGAGCAAAGTTCGACAGAATCTATTCTTGCCTTCAAAAACAGTGTTGGCGAGTTGAGTAGAGTGTTGTAACGTCATATAAAGATGTCTGTTGAGTGTGTGGAGTACGTCTCTCTGGAATTGTTTACTGTATATAACAAAGCATCAGCATGACTCCACGCTTTACCGGGCAATGCCCAGTCAAAATCAACACACCTCGTTAACAGAAATAACCTGCTTTTCTGCTAGAACAGTTGGATCATAGTGCTTTTTCATAAAATTCTGAAGAATATATATATTCTATGTTAGATGAGAAAAATAAAGAAGCACGGTTGAATATAATTAGTAGGGTTGTTTGATTTTTTTTAAGTAATTTGTGGGTTGGTTGCAACGTTTGTATGGGTTGATGGGAAGGAAGAATCCATCCTTAACAGATTAACTCTTTGTTTTGGATTTGATTGATTTTAATGATATTCACGAGGCTGAACAGCCTAAGGGATCAAGAGAATAACAGTTTTAATTTATCTTCACACTCTTTTCAATGGAAGAAGGTTAAACATTTTATGATTTAGATTTTTTTTCCAATTGATGTTATTGAAATTTTGTTTAAAAAAATTGTTGGAATTGTAATTTTTTATTATTAAATTTATATTTTTTATTGGTACCTTCAAAAACTCCTATTACACAAATACCATGTAATTTTAATAATTGAAATCTGTGATTATAGTCATTTGTATAGCCAGATTTTGGAAAAAAAATGATCAGAAAAAGATGACTAAAAAAGATCTAAATCCTAACATGTTTAGACCACACTCTTTATCTACCTTCAGTTAACTATGAAAGGATAAGGCTCTTCTCATCAAAGATACTCAGAGTACTCTGCTTTTATTTCTTCTTCAAGATGAGGTTAATCATTAGTTGGCATGGAAGAAGGTTAAACATTTTATGGTTTGCATTTTTTTCCAGCTAAGCTTATTGGATTTTGGCTATAAAAAAAATTGTTTGTAATTTTTTATTATTGGATTTGTATTTTTAATTGCAAAAAAGGTTCCTGTGCCCTCAAAAACTCTTATTGCACCCAAATCATGCAATTTTAATAATTGAAATATGTGATTCTGGTCATTTGTAGCCAGATTTTGGAAAACAATGGTCAGAAAAAGATGATTGGAAAAGATCTAAATAATAACATGTTTAGACCACATCTTTATCTACCTTCAGTTAACTATGAAAGGATAAGGCTCTTCTCATCAAAGATACTCAGAGTGTTCTGTTCTGTTCATCATTATTAGTTGGCAAAAGAAACTTTGGAGATTAAAAATGTTCAATCTTTGGATGACTTAAAGTAGTGTTTCATAACATTGAATTAAACTTTGGTCCTGGAGTATGATCTTAAACTGTTTCTGTTTGGGCTAAGAGTTTGTCTTTCTTGGAAGGATTATTCTAGGTGGTGTGGTTTTCCTTTAATACTGTGATGAGTCAGTGCAGATAGAAGCCAATGATGACTATCCTCATTGCTGATTAACAACTAAGTTATGATAAGTTTTTCCACTATATGAAAAACATAGAGGCTATACTCCAACTTCTAAACTTTTCTAAACTTTAAATAATTGAATAATATCTCCTTCATGTCTTCCTCATGTGTGACATACTGTCACATTCCTATTATGGGAGTAGGCTAACTCTGGAGCAATCTTCCCTCCTGAGTTACCTTTCCAGCAGATCCTCGGATTGTTTTGGGCAAAACTCTCGGTGTAAAGTTTTTGAAATGCATGAAACTTGAAACTTTGATCATGCCAAATTCATTTCAAGCTATCCTAACTCAAACTATCCTTGAAAATCTGGCCAGATTCAGACCCATTTTTTTGCCTGAAAAATAAGTCTGTTTACTGCCAAGTTAACCTACTCCTCCTATCATGCATTGGATAATATCTCCTTCATTCCTTCCTCATGTGTGAGATACTGTCACATTCCATCATTCCTGTTATACATTTTGACTGGACTCTAAATTCTAGAGCATTGAATATATCTCCCTCCTCTTTTACGTGTGCGTGATACTGTCACATTCCTCTACAGTGTGGTCCTGTACTGGGCTGGCCTCTGAACCTATTCTGATCTGACTGGGCCCCTACGAAAATCCCACGACAAAAGTACAATACTAAATTTTAAACAAAAATCCAAGATTTAACAGGAATATGGTGATAATGGAGCATTCCATGTTTTATGCTTTTTGTAATTTACAGAAAATTCAAACTGTTCAAGCCTTTTTCTGTTTCCTAACGGAGCAGTTCAATCATGTAGAATTCTTCCCTTTTCAGTTGGTTCTTCGGTAGAATTTGGTGATGGAAGTTACAATTTTGAAAACAAAATTTTGAAATTTTGCAAATTCTGGATTTGTAAATTTTTATTTTCAATTAAAAAATTAGTTTTTAATGGTTTTTAAAATAAAATTTAAAATTACTTTTTATTGGATAAGAGTTTTTTTTTTTTCTTCTTCGATCTAATTAAATAGGGTAACCACCCAAAACCTATCTACATTTTATAAAAATGAAAAATCTACATCTTTACAAACCACCAACAATTCATTTTATATGACTTAATTCTTTTAAATAAAAATAACACCTAATAATAATTATAATAAGTTTTAAATCTTAAAAAATCTAAACTGTGTTTGAGGAAAAAAACATTTAAACTTCATAGTACAAATACGAATCTAAAAAAATGATTTCCTTTTTGATACTTTAAATATTGAAATATAAGATTTAAATGTTGGAAGACCTGTCAATGTCGTTAAATCATTTGTATAATTAAAATTTACTATAACCACCAATTTAAGAGAGTTTGAACCACAAAATTCCAATAGACCAATTACCAACTCTCATATTAAACGAATTTTCTATATAAAGTGGCTAAGTGGTCATTGATTATTGATTTTAATATGTGGTAGTTATTTATTATCTTAAAATATATGCCATTTAAATCCTTGACATGATTTATTAAAAATAATATTATATGCCTAATTTTATTGCAATTAGGTATAAATTAGTCTAAGTTTGTAAGCTGATTTTATTTTTAAAAGATCATAAAAAGTGGCGGTAAGTTTTATATATGGAATATTAAATTTTATTTAGATTAATAATAGTTTAAGAATTTTATATGTATATATAAAATTAGGGTTTTCTATTTCAAAATTTAAGTGATTATGGGATATCTTTTTCTCATAAATACAAGTGAAATTCAAAGTTAATGTTATCTTTAAATATAGAAATTAAATTAAATTGGATTAAAATGTTTGGTTGATAGGTGTTACTTTTCATTTTGCACGAGGTTTATACTAGTGAATTTCTTCACTACCTTTGCAATTTTTATCACAAAGAGCTTTGGATGGTTGAGGCATTCACTTTGTTTTTTGGATTGTTGATGACATGCATGATGATGTGCTAGAGGTTTTGATGATGTATTATTTGCTTATCATGACATAATACTTGATCATGTGATGTTCTAGTCTCCACTCCTTGCTAGATGATTAGACATGAAGATGTATAGATCTCTTGATGGAGCCCCTTATCATCTTGAGGCCAAGTGGACATTGCATGGGCTTCACCATGGCACTTAGGATTTTCACAACTTCCAAGACATCTTCACAACTTTCAAGATAGTTTACAACTCCCGAGGCACTAACCACAATGCCCTAGGTAGTTTGGGGTTATTCTTTATGTACTTGGACCTCTCATGCCATGTCACATCACATATATTGGAGTGCTCAACTTGTTCACACATTTGGAGGCACGTGTCACATAGTTTGATGAGACGACCATCTTGGAGGATGCATTACCTAGTCACCGGGTCTCCTATTTGGCAAATGTGGACCTTCTTGGACATCCCTTGACTTGAGGATATGTTTGAAATGATTTGAGGAGGAGGTTACACATTGGAGACCTCATGTATGACCATTGGAGCTGATTTTAGGTGAACCATTCAATTTTGATGGCTTTTACTCATTGTTTGTTAGGACATTTCACCTTGGAGATCTACACATCCACCTTGAAGGAGATCTAAAAGGTTTTTATTTCCTACTTTGAGGAGTTGTTTGTGGATCTAACCACTCCGAGGCCTTTGGAGGCTAGACATTACACCTTTGACTCATCTTTTTCCCTATTTGATGGAGACGTCCCACTCTCTTGGGTCTATTTTGGTTGGAGTATTGTACATATGGCTTGACCACCTCATTGTTTTATGTATTGTTGATTAGTTAGTTGGAGGAGATAATTATTTCCTCCTCCCTATGCTAGATCTAAGGATATCACATGAGATATTATTATATTGTAAAAGAAGTTGATCTAGACTCTATATAAAGATCAACCCTTACTCATTNGTTTTATGTATTGTTGATTAGTTAGTTGGAGGAGATAATTATTTCCTCCTCCCTATGCTAGATCTAAGGATATCACATGAGATATTATTATATTGTAAAAGAAGTTGATCTAGACTCTATATAAAGATCAACCCTTACTCATTTGTACTTGGGGTTGGATTTTTGGAGCTTTCACTCCTTAGAGCTTAATTGACACATCTTTCTTGGAGCATATGTGATGTATAAGGGTTCTTTCTTTACGGGATTTGGTGTCAATTTTTGAAACTCTTTTATCATTGTTTCTATTTGGTGCATACATATTGATTTGTGAATGCTCAAGTCCTCTACAAGCTAACAAGATCGATCCATTGAAGGGTAAAGTCTACCACTTGGAAGGAAGACGTTTTGGTGTAACTCCTTTTTGGGCCCCAACAACTCCCCCTAAATTTTTATAAAATTTAAAGGGCCCCCATTAGAATCTTGATAATTATAATGAGCTACAGAATCAACCTTTTCAAATAGTTCCATACCTTGGTTTGCTTTGAGACAAACTTAAGACATTCACTATAGTATGATATATTCATTACAAGAGTATATGTCAAAAGTTTGAATCGAGCACAAAAATCTCAATTTAAACAAAAACGTTATTTTTTATCAACTGTTTACTTTCGTTTAAATTATGATTATGTGTTCTTTCTTTTGCTCATTAGCAAGTTTGACTATTTTGAATAATGGGTTCAATACTTCATCAAATAATATCTTGGTTGGTTTCTCATTTTCATGAAATCATTTGGCGATATTAATTAATTAAATTATTTTTTCATTTTGCATCTCATCTCAAAATAATAATAATAAAAGAATTATCTATCATTTGTTTGATTTTGTAAAAAACTAAAATTAATATTTTTTCTCCATTAACTTGAAGCTTCTAGATCATATTCTAAAACAAATTATAAACAATGTTTGTTTATAGGTTATAGTTAGTTTAAATTCATTTTTGATTTTTCTAGATTTTGTTTTATTCACAATTTTTAGGTTATTAATTTAGGTTTCTTTTTGTTTCACATATTTCTATTATCAAATATTTGATATGGATTTGATCATGGATTGATTTTATTATCCAAATACGTTCAAGATGATTGATCAAAAAATAATTTTGGATTGCTACAAATAATTTTATGAGCAACAACAGAGAAAATTTGGAAAGACGTCAAGATCAGACAGACGATTTTGCAGAACTGATTGCAGCCAAACCGTGAGGAATTTGAAGAAACGGTTGAAAACCCAGAACCCAAATGGACCCATTTACCTTTTTCATGGAGATTTTCCCCCAAAAATGCACGATCTGATAGATATTGATGTCTTTTTACGAGGCAAATTTCAGGTGGCGAAAATTAATAGTGACGCCCAGACTATTCATTCATTGTATAAATATGTGAGAAAGTTCAGAGCCATGAGGATCCAAGAATTGGAGAAGAAGATTTTTATCCTTTCTCTTTTGTATATTATATCTTTTGTAAACTTTTTATTTCTTTTCAAATGGAGTAATGGATGGCTGGAATCTTTGGGATAATGGACGAGTATTTTCAAAGAAGAATATGGAATTCTAGGTTTCTTAATGGATTTTGTCTTGTGAGTAAAATTGTTTTATTTTCATTATAATATCTTCATATTCTTTGAATAATTGATTATGCATTGATTTAAATAACTTTAGTCTTTTTTATCAATACATGGTTAATTATTATCATTTATGTATTAATTTTTCCAATCTTTAAAGTCTATTATTCAAAAAAATTATTTAGGACTACATAATGGACAAGTGATTCAAAAAACTTAATAGAATGACATATATGCATTTTGGCTTTAGCCTTTTTGTTTATAATGTTGTTATTTATGTTTTTTTAATCCTGTTACACGTGCAGGTCTGATATCTTTAGATTAAATGATCTGTGATGTGTAGGAGATTTATATTATAAATACCATCTATCATTTGCTTCATCAAAATACAAATGCTGTGATTATATCTTCGATTTAAATAATGAGATTTATCTTTGAGTTTTAAATTGAATGATAAAATGAATAGATTGCTTCCAGATTTATCTTGCTGTAATCATGTATAATTATGAGATCACAGGTTTATGTTTTTGTTTCCTTTTCTGTCAGTAAAACCTAAGCTGCCAATACATGTTCTGAATTTATTTAGAACAGTCATAAGGTTCATTGCAGATTTCTCTCTTGGACATGGGATTTGGATGTTCACCACTCATGCAGATGCTTGGATACACCTCACTAATTCACTGACAGGATAGCTTCTTTGTATTTTTCTGTCATTTACATATCATTGAAACTAGAATGTATGGTTCAACTTTGACTATCCACATGTTCATGTTTCATCAACTTTTTTTGCAAGATTCTTTAAATTTATAAAAGAAAAACAATAAATATTTTTATGTGCTTTCTTTATTTGCTTCCTAGAAGCAATCATTTTTCAGATCGATTTTCGTAAGTTTCGATTAAAACTTGCAGCTTATAAATCATGTAAATAAACGAGACTTGTATATCTTATGCTTAAATACAAATACTACAGTTACATTAGAATATATATATATATATATATATATAGTGTTTAGTAGTTAGTTAGTTATTTCTCTCTTTTATTCGTTTCTTTTATGATTCTTAGATTGGCTAATGGAGCCATTAAACCCGTCAGAACGAGTTACACCAAACGGCTTGGGTTATTTAGACAACCCCAGACCGGACTCACTATTCCAGTTGACGAACGATCATTTTCGCCCGTCAACAAATGGCGCTAGAAGGAGGGTCGAGGTCGATTTAATGATTAAATGTTTCACCCCTCAGCTTTTCATAATTCCATATTTATAAATCCTTCTTATGTATCATCTTATAATGCACTAAAAGACAGGCTAACTATTTGGAGTCAATTTCTTCAAATTCTTAATGGCTTTTGCTCAAATCACTGTGTTGGAACATGCTTTTAATGTCTCACTACCAGTTATTTCCAACAAGACAACTGATATCTTTTCAGAACTCACCTTTGATGGTGAAGGGAACACATCTGCAGTAGGCCATATTTCTAATTTTTTTATTATAAGTGTTTAAGACATAAGACCACCGATTCTAATGTTACATGCAGATTGTTCGCTCTCACTTTCCGAGGTCGGGTTAAGGTTTGGTTTGAATCTTTTCGGGCTAATTCTATTCATTCTTTGTCTGAGTTTGTATTTGAGTTTTTATCAGATTTTAAGAACTATGATTATGATGAATTAAGTGAAGAATTAAGTTGCTTAAGGAAAGAAAATGGTGAATCATTCAATGATTTTGCAATTAGGTTCATTCATGTTGGTATTAGATTCCCTTTGAAAGAAATGTCGCTTATTAATGAATGGTTTGAATATTTCGTTTCTCTCTCAGACAAGCAAGATCAATTAATTTTTAACCAATCTGAATTGAGCACTAACACTCAATCTCAAGATGGTTCAAATTTTCATGTTGATCTTGAAGATTTTGAAGCACCACAATTTTTGTCGACTTCTTTCATTTTGGCAAATCATGAGCCACATAATGCAATTGTCACATCTAATCATTCTTTGCAAATAATGTATCCTCCTGTCGAAGAAGGAACCTTTACTTTAAAAGATGTCAGTTGTCCCACTCTCATAGATTTTATAATAGTTTCTAAAGTAAAAGAGGCCGAATGTGAAGTTGATAATCATGTGGACGATAAATCTTCCCCTAATTTAGTTGAACAGATCCATGATCAATCAGTGGGAGACAAAATCATTAGGCAGACTATTAATCAACCTTCTATCTCTAGTGATTTGCTCTCAAATTTTCCATTACATAATGAACCAAATTGTCTCTTAGAAACTGTCTCGTATTCTTTAAAAGAGAATACAACAGAGGTTGATCAATTTATACAAGGAGAGGGAACAAAACCATATTTCGAAACGTATATACCTATCATTTCAAGAGATGCATTTCGTCTCCTCAATTCTTCTACATATTATTCCTTGTACCCTGATATTTTTGATCCTAATGTTGTGCAATTGCATGTTCCATATTGCCTTGGAGAGAATTCAACATTATATAATTAGGTACAAAGAGATTACCGAATAGAAGATAAAGAGGAAAATAATTTTATCCATGAACATATCAATTCTTATTCTCATCAATTATCCGTGGGTAAATCAAGAAATGATTTGAAAGAGTCTCAAATTGCGTCTTCCATTGATTCATCTCAATTTGTGATTAAAGAAGAATCTAGATTTTTCCATGATCAATTATTTGAGGTTGACAAGTATAATCGGATAGATATTATTACCAATGATGATTATTCAAAAATGTTGGTTGTTCCATCTAGTTCACCTCAAATAGTTAACCTTGAAATATCTAAACTCAATGCAAAGTTTCAAGAGAATGAAACACTTACTTTCCAATCGAGAAACATGATAAGTTATCGCCATCTTGGTCCGACATTTTTAAAAGATTCTTTCCTTGATAATCTAATATTTTATTCTCACCAGGAATATTTCTCGCATGTGAATTTTTTCAAACCATCTCATGTCAATAATTGCATGTATCATGATAGTATTGCAGATTGGTTGGAGTGTTCATATCTTGAAAAGTTCCCAGGAAACGGTAAAATTATCTTCATTTTATTTAGAGATCAAGGAGGTAACTTCAACACACTCATTTTATATCCTCCAGATGGAGAAAATACGAAACGAAAGGAAAATTGTCAGGAGGATGGGACACTTTTGTTTAGGCCAATGGTTATGTCGAGTCTCTATAACTCTCACAAGCTTCATAATCTCAATTTTTCATACTTTTGTAACCCATATAATGACAACATTGCAGAATGGTTGGAGGATTCATACAAAAAGAATGTTCAAGGGAGTGATAAGATCATGCTTGCCTTGTTTTTAAATGATGATGATAAAGGTGAGTATGATATATTTTTGTCATTTTTCGATATACTACCATTCTTGTTAGTAATGTTTGATTTTGTTTCCATTGTAGGATTGGAGTTACTCTGATGGCTACATTGGAAGCATGACTTCACGTAGTATTCTAATTTGTTTAGTAGTTAGGTTAGGTTTAGGAGTAGGTTTTCTTTTAGTTTTATTCCTCACTATTTCTCTTTGTAATAATGCAGTCATGAGCATAAGCGGACACACCAAGAGAACCATAATATGAATGTTATCAGGGAAGTCCACTTTAAATCTTTTTCTCTCTGCTTTTCATTGGATATTTCTTTTCAAAAACATAGTATCATCGTGAAAATTTTAAATGGAAAGTAAAGAGATAAGTAAATTTGAACTATCAATTCAACCATGACCCAAGGTACCACGAGCAGGGCTGCACTCATCTTAATAAGGATTTTTCTATTTTTAGTCTCTTTTATTTTTAATAATAATGCTTGGTCAAAGTAACATCTTATGCATCACTATCTTAAGAAAAGAACTTGCTCGCACATGATATTTTATATGATTTAGTTCTTCCTTTATTTTACAGTGAGATGATAGTGGATACAAAAACTCAAGTTTATCTTTGGCCAAAATCATTTCCTGAAAAGTTTTCTTTTGTTTTTTTGATTTTGTGTACTTTTGATTTTGAATCCCATTAATAAAATTTGATTTGGTTTGTTGTGTATTTTTGTTTTCTTTGATTATTTTGAATGAGCTTTCTTTTTATCTTTCTTTTTGAATCAATATATTTTTGATCAAAGAACTATTGTCGAAGGAAACATTTATTTTAATACTTTTGTTTTTCAAGAAAATTGAAATAGTTCAAAGAGGCCCTGGTATTAAGATATAGCTCAGACAATTGATTTTTAAGTCAATTGTTACTCTCATTGTCCTCAAATTATCTTTGCTAGAGTATTACACCAGAGATATGGTTTAAATCTTTGAGAATTACGATGATTTTTAAACTTTTTACGTCGTCCATATTCTTAAGGAATCACTTTTAAGTGCTTCCCCATTTTCTAGATGATTTCTTAAAGGAAATCTAAAATCTCTAAACCATGATAAAACTTCTAGTTTTGAAAGCAAATAAATAACATGGTCAACTATTCACCTGTATTGCAATTAACCTCCAATATCACCTCGCTCTCTTTGTCATCAAGAAATCTATAATTGTATTATTATTTAAAAGTGGCATAAGAGGGTTGGGGTAGTGAACAGGCTTGCTGACACCGGGTAAATGCACACATGATACCAAAACAACTTCGTCGGGGTACTGAACAGGCCTGCTGGCAATGAAGCAATGTCAGGTCGATAGGTAGGAGGTATATGTTTTTAAATTAACTTTTATGGAAGTATACATCATGTGGATACAACTATTGGATGTGATTAAAGCATTTGAGTGGGTTAAATGACATCCTTGTCGAGGCTATGGATGCTTGCTGGTAGCAGTGACTCTGTCAATGGTATTGAAGTTCTTTTATAAACATCACGACTCCTTGATTAAGACATTATTTCAGGTTATAATCCTCTGCAAAGAAAATTCTATTGTCTGGTTATAACATTGAGCTTATCCTAATACTATATGGTCTCAAAGTGAATTTATTTCAAGAAGCTTAAATCCTTTTATAAGTCTTATTATTTTCTTTCTGAGATGAAATCTTACCAGATCAGAGATAACTGCTTCACCCAGTAAGTCGCCATTTGTTGGGCTCCAACAACTCCCCCTAAATTTTTATAAAATTTAAAGGGCCCCCATTAGAATCTTGATAATTATAATGAGCTATAGAATCAACCTTTTCAAATAGTTCCATACCTTGGCTTGCTTTGAGACAAACTTAAGACATTCACTATAGTATGATATATTCATTACAAGAGTATGTGTCAAAATTTTGAAACGAGCACAAAAATCTCAATTTAAACAAAAACGTTAATTTTTATCAACTGTTTACTTTCGTTTAAATTATGATTATGTGTTTTTTCTTTTGCTCATTAGCAAGTTTGACTATTTTGAATAATGAGTTCAATACTTCATCAAATAATATCTTGGTTGGTTTCTCATTTTCATGAAATCATTTGGCGATATTAATTAATTAAATTATTTTTTCATTTTGCATCTCATCTCAAAATAATAATAATAAAATAATTATCTATCATTTGTTTGATTTTGTAAAAAACTAAAATTAATAGTTTTTCTCCATTAACTTGAAGCTTATAGATCATATTCGAAAGAAAATTATAAACAATGTTTGTTTATAAGTTATAGTTAGTTTAAATTCATTTTTTATTTTTCTAGATTTTGTTTTATTCACAAATTTTAGGTTATTAATTTAGGTTTCTTTTTGTTTCACAGGTTTTTATTATCAAATATTTGATACGGATCTGATCATGGCTTGATTTTATTATCCAAATACGTTCAAGATGATTGATCCAAAAAATAATTTTGGATTTCTACAAATAATTTTATGAGCAACAACAGATACAATTTGGAAATGCGTCAATATCAGACTGACGATTTTGCAGAATTGATTGCAGCCAAACCGTGAAGAATTTGAAGAAACGGTTGAAAACCCAGAACCTAAATGGACCCATTTACCTTCTGCTTGGATATTTTCCCAAACAAATGTAATATTTGATAGATATTGATGTCTTTTTATGAGGCAAATTTCAGGTGGCGAAAATTAATAGTGACGCCCAGACTGTTCATTCATTGTATAAATATATGAGAAAGTTCAGAGCCATGAGGATCCAAGAATTGGAGAAGATGATTTTTATCCTTTATGTTTTAAATATTATATCTTTTGTAAACTTTTTATTTCTTTTCAAATGGAGTAATGGATGGCTGGAATCTTTGGGAGAATGGACGAGTATTTTCAAAGAAGAATATGGAATTCCAGGTTTCTTAATGACTTTTGTCCTGTGAGTAGAATGATTTTATTTTCATTATAATATCTTCATATTCTTTGAATAATTGATTATGCATTGATTTAAATAGCTTTAGTCTTTTTTATCAATACATGGTTAATTATTATCATTTATGTATTAATTTTTCCAATCTTTAAAGTCTATTATCCAAAAAATTTCTTCTAAGACTACAAAATAGACAAGTGATTCCAAAAACTTAATAGAATGACATATATGCATTTTGTCTTTAGCCTTTTGTTTATAATGTTGTTATTTATGTTTTTTTAATCTTGTTACATGTGCAGGTCTGATATCTTTAGATTAAATGATCTGTGATGTGTAGGAGGTTTATATTACAAATACCATCTATCATTTGCTTCATCAAAATACAAATGCTGTGATTGTATCTTCGATTTAAATAATGCGATTTATCTTTGAGTTTTAAATTGAATGATAAAATGAATAGATCGCTTCCAGATTTATCTTGTTGTAATCATGTATAATTATGAAATCACAGGTTTATGTTTTTGTTTCCTTTTTCTATCATTAAAACCTAAGCTGCCAATACATGTTCTAAATTTATTTAGAACAATCATAAGGTTCATTGCCGATTTCTCTCTTGGACATGGCAGTTGGATGTTCACCACTCATGCAGATGCTTGGATACACCTCACTAATTCACTGACAAGATAGCTTCTTTGCATTTTTTCTGTCATTTACATATCATTGAAACTAGAATGTATGGTTCAGCTTTGACTATCCACATGTTCGTGTTTCATTAACTTTTTTTGCAAGATTCTTTAAATTTATAAAAGAAAAACAATAAATATTTTTATGTGCTTTGTTTATTTGCTTCCTAGAAGCAATCATTTTTCACATCGATTTTCGTAAGTTTCGATTAAAACTTGTAGCTTATAAATCATGTAAATAAACGAGACTTGCATATCTTCTGCTTAAATACAACTACTACCGTTATATAT
>ML813163.1:82027-114247 GCA_009831015.1 Picea engelmannii
GTTTAGTAATTAGTTAGTTATTTCTCTCTTTTATTCATTTCTTTTAGGATTCTTAGATTGGATAACGGAGCCATTAAACTCGTTAGAACGAGTTACACCAAACGGCTTGGGTTATTTAGACAACCCCGGACCGGACTCGCTCTTCCAGTTGATGAACAGTCATTTTTGCTCGTCAACACTCCTCTACTTCATTTGTTAGTTTGGTAATTATTTGATTCCTTGCTTTGTATATCCATCTAGGAACTCTATCATGGGTATTGAGTTCTTTTATCAAGCTATAGTTGAATGTGTTGGTGAAAGTGCTCCCTTGAGGACCCCTTCTTGTAAGGACTTCGTCTTCATTGTTTATCTTGATCAGACAGGAGTATGTTTTTCCCTTTAACTCTAGTCTCCTCATCCTAATCCTTAGATAGAATAAACCAAATTTGGATAGGGGTTTTATTCTTGACTCCATAAGCCGCCTTTGATTCACCTTGACTCAATTTCCCTTGTTGGATATGGCACTAATATCTACTTCCTTCCATCACCTCTTTTACATCCTAAAAATTCCAAAAGCATTGTTTTACTAAAACTACTCTCACTTCATCTTATGCCTCATTTCTCAACTTTAGTAATATTACTAGGGATACCCTCTTGAGGTGGAGGAGATATAGCCTAAAGTGAAGAGGATAGGTTTCTTAGGCAACAATGGTAATAATCCTAGGATTTCGCTCTTGGGTCGTGCCTTGTGGATTAGGGATTTTATCATCAAGAACAATTTGGGAGGTAACATTTTGGCACCATTGTCGGGGATAAAGTCCATTCTCTTCGAAAATTTAAAGACTATGCTTCACTTGACACTTTTGTAAGAGGGTTGCATTGAAGATCTCTTTCTCACATGGTGACTCCATGAAGGGACAAATTCATTGTTCCTTATATATTTTGAAGACATTATTGGGTGTAGAGGTGAGCACATCCATCTATCTTGAAAGCCTTTTGAAGAAGATCATCTTGGCGACTCCACTCTTGGTATTGGTATGATGTATGATCATTATTTATTGCATATTTTTTTTTTCAACCTTGTATTGAGGATATAGAAGCAAAGAAAAAATGGAATAGCCTTCATGGTTGGCCAATTGGTATGCTCCTATTGATTTCTCAAATATCCTAGGGTTCCCTAATGAGAAACCAAGTGTGGATACAGATTCAATTCTAAATTTTTGTGCACATGATGACTTAGCCACACTACACATATTATCTTTCATGGAATGCATTTCAATCATTGGAATTATTCATGAAGATGTTTTGATAACTTTGTTTGTACGTGGTTTTGAAAAAAGTGCAAGCAAATGGTTTAAATATCTTGGTAGAGGAGAAATATCATCTTTTTCAAGTTTTGTTGAAGCATTTTGCAAGAAATGGAGTCCCAATTATCATGAGGATTGGATGCCCTATTTTGAAAATATCAAGGAAATGTATGGTGTGATAAACAAAGAAAATCTTGTTAAATAAGCTCCTCAATCTCCTTTTGAAGATGATGAAGCCATGGAAGATCTTTTTGCACCTCCACTTGAAGAACACAAGGATGAATACTCTTCTCACACCTCCATTGAGGACAAGTACATTAAAAAAAAATCATTGAAGAAACACCTTGTTATCCCATGTAAGACCTTAATGAATACCTTGAAGATGAGAGCCCCCATGCATCTATTTCTCCTCCCCATGAGGTTAAGGGTTTGGTAAACTTTGTACCTTCTCAAATTTCTAAATTTGATGTTCTTCCTTGTTATGATTTTGATAGGGATAATATTGAATATAACCCTCAAATAATGATGAATTGACAAAGACACACGCCTCTCCATTTGATGAAGATACCAAAACCTTAGGGCATGAAATTATGGACATCATTTTTCAGATTTTTTTTTATCATGCTAGGAAGTGGGATTGTTGGAAACATTATGGAGATCCTATTATGATGCATATAATGATGTGTCCCTTGGAGAAATTGTAAGTTTTGAGGTATATGGGTAGCCAAACATAGAAGAGGTAAATTCAAAAACTTTGCGTTATATTTTCCAGCTACATGTTCTTATTTATGATGAAGATTTTGGACAGCCTTGTGAAGATATCAATGTAGATTTTTCCTAGTTGGTATGCACTCTCATTCCTAAGGAGGATTTGTTGCAACATTTTTAGTCATGTCATATGAGTTTTTGTGTAGATTTTTTCCAACATAAGGAGCACATTTGTGATGAAAAAAATACAGAAATTTTCTAGCCATTTTCTTCCTCATGTATTGGAGAAATTATGCATAATTTTTCAGTGAAAAAATGTAATTTAGTGGCTGGAAATTGTATGGTACAACAAGGTTTTAATTGTAGAAATTTTCAGCCACCTATTTCTTCATCTTCATCTTTTCTTTTGCATGCACTTTCAACTAGAAATGGTATTTTTGATGCAAAAGATTGTATGGGCTAACAAACCTCTCATTACGATTTTTTTTGTAGAAAATTCCAACCATCAAAAGGAGGATTCCAAGCCCTAAATGAGGACCTATTTATTTTCTAAAGATGGATTTTTGTCTCATCTCTCACATATATCTTATGGATGATGACCATAACATTTTGAATTATTTTGTAGAGCCCCTTAAGCCTTTGTTGCTTGAGGGAGGTAATGATGATGTTGTAAAATAAAATATGGGATTGTATCATAAGGTTTATTGTAGCAATGATGTGCATACCAACCCTATCCAACCTTGGATAGAGGAGGCTTCTGGTGGTGCATGCTACTTTTGGCATGAGTTTGATCATGCACATGGTTTCATGTTTTATTCCAGCCATCATCTCATGGAGATTTTGACATGTGGGTACTTCACTTTTGATGTATCCTTGTTTTGGATGATGACCAACCACAAGGGAAGAAGTCATTGCATTGATGACATGCTAAGGTGGTTGCAATGTATTTATGATTTAACCTAGAATGCTCATTATCTAATGTTAGATTAGGGTAGGAGAAAGAATAAGATCCCTTGAGTATTAGAGTAGCATGAATAATCTCCAACACATGAGCACTAAATTTCATTTCATGTTGTCATTGGCATTGATGGATTGTGCCTTTTTTTGTCAAAGCCAAATTTTGAACTCTTGATGTAATGGATTATGTGAATGTGGTGTTTACGGATGTTGATGTGAATCCATCACACCACATATTTTTTCTTGATTATAGGGGTCATTACTAATAGGTACATACTGAGATTCCGAGGTTCTCATGCACTCCCAAGAAGAGAACATGTCCCCAAGTTGTTTCCATTTGTTACCCCTTATTTTGCGTGAGGCTTATTCTAGTGAATTTCTTCACCTTCCTTCTGATTTTCATCACAAAGAGCTTTGGATGGTTGGGGAATTCACTTGGTTCCGTGGATTGTTAATGACATGGATGATGATGTGCTAGAGGTTTTGATGATGTATTACTTTCTTATCATGGAATAATACTTGATCATGTGATGTTTTAGTCTATAATCCTTGCTAGACGATTGCATATGAATATGTATTAGATATCTGGGTGGAGCCCCAACATTTTGGGGCCAAGTGGACATTGCATAGGCTCTATCATGACACTTGGAATTTTCACAACTCTTAAGGCATATTCACAAACCTCGAGGGAGATTAGAACTCTTAAGGAACTGGTCATAATGCTCTAGGTAGTTTGGGGATATTCTTTATGTACTTGGACCACTCGTGCAATGCCACATCATAGATTTTGGAGTGCTCAACCCGTTCACACATTTAGAGGCATGTGCCAGATAGTTTCATGGACCGACCACCTTGGAGGATGCATTACCTAGCCATTGGGTCTCCTATTTGGCACACGTGGACCTTCTTGGGATTCTCTTGACTTAAGGATATAATTGACATGATTTTAGGTGGAGGCTACACATTGGAGACCTCACATATGACCATTGGAGTTTATTTTAGGTTAGTTGTCTAGTCTTGAGGGATTTTACTCATTTCTTGTTGGGACATTTCACCTTGGAGAGCTACACATCCAACTTGGAGAAGATCTACGAGGCTTTCATTGATTACTTCGAGGATTTGGTTGTGGATCTATCCACTTGGAGGCCTTTGGAGGATAGACGTTGCACCTTGAACTAGTCTTCTTCCCTCTTTGATGGAGACATCCCACTCTTTTGAGTCTTTTTTTGTTGGATTTTTGTACATGAGGCTTGACCACATCATTATTTTATGTATTGTTGGTTAGTTGGTTGGAGGAATTAATTCTTTTCTCCTCCCTAGGCTAGATCTGGGCATCTCACATGAGATATTATTATTCTATTCTAAAGGAAGTTGAGCTAGATTCTATATAAAGAGTATCCCTTCCTCATTTGTACTCATGATTGGATCTTTGGAGCTTCCACTCCTTCGATCTTAATTTGCATATCTTTATTAGAACATATGTGATGTATAAGGGATCTTTCTTTGTGGGATTTGGTGTCAATTCTTGAAGCTCTTCTATCTTGGTTTCTATTTGGTGCACAAATATGGATTGTGAGTGCTCAAGTATTCTACAAGATAACAAGATCGATCCATTCAAGGGTGAAGTCTACCACTTGGAAGGAAGACGTTTTGGGGTAACTCCTCTCCTTCTTCATTTGTTAGTTTTGAAAATATTTGATTTCTCATTTTGTCTATCCATCTAGGAACCATAGAAAGGGTATTTAGTATGTTTATCAAGTTATAATTGATCATGTCGGTAAAGGTTCTCCCTTGGGGACCCCTTCTTGTAGGGCCTTGGTCTTCATTGTTTATCTTAATTAGATAGGAGACTATTTTGTCATTTGTCTCTAGTTTCCTCATCCTAATCCTTAGATAAAATAGACCAATTTGGAAATATGATGGTGGGATGGCATACCTTGGTGATGACTCTCCTCTCTGTATAGTTGGCCATGGTAGAGTATTTATTAGATTCCTTGATGGAAAAGTAAACGAGATCAATGGAGTTTTTCATGTTCTATGTCTAGAAAGAAACCTACTAATAGTATTGATGGAAATTACCACCAAATTAAACCCACAATCACAAAGTTTTAAACACTCCGTCGTAGTCAATATTCGACTTCTTTTCTGGCCTCAGATCAACATGAACATGCACTTAAATTTTCCTTTTTCTATAGTGCTGAATTGTGTTGTCATAGATAACTCTGTGTAGAATTACCACTACATGGATATACCTCTGCACATGGAAGCATCAACAACCAATGCTGACAAAATTTGTCGTGAAAAATTTTGCACAAAATTTAGCAAACAATCCAGGTGTGTCGCCGTTTACTCTGCATGTGAAATCCTGCAACAATACTAACTTGTCGCAGATATTTACGGGTTGTTCCACTGCACAATATCATGATTGTCTGTTCCCGTGAAGACAAATACTTAGGAAATATTCTTTTAAACAAAATTTTAGAACTTATTGAAATTAACTACACATGATCTTCTTACAATCACATAAACTGGTCACTCTACCAAGATAGCTTATACATAGAGTTTAAAAATTCAAATACACAACGCAACAACACCACACACTTTGTTCTTTCTTTTTATCAATGAAGGAGTAAATTTATAGAATAAATCTCTTTCCTTCTTGGTCTCTTGGACCTGTGCAATCCACACTTTTACACATTCAATCTCACACACTCACTCACCTCTGACCTTTATAAAGAATTCAATATATCTCAATCCCTCAGATAACTCACAAACAAATGAATCTCGAGTTATATTAACAAATTCCTAAACTAGATATCTGTTCCTATTATTTAACAATAGAATTAACACCTATGAAAAACAACTCGATATCTAATCAAACAAACTCAACGAAAATGTCTTCTAGAGACATTTCGTAATTATTATAGATATAATAAAAGAAATTAGAAAACCCACTCCCTTGGTAAATGTCTTTGATCCTTCATATCAATTGTATAACTTGTTGTCAGATGCTCTTGCATCAAACTCTCAGGGAAGAAAATAACTATTCATCAAGTCTTCAAGGTATGCACCATACTTGGAAATTTCAGTTGTTGTCATCCAAGTAGCATCCTCTGTTGGTTGAACTTTCCATTTGACCAAGTACTGGAAATATTCCTTTTCTCTGGTTTTCTTCAGTAGTTTCATATCCAATATTGTCTCAATCTCTTTTTGCACTGCTTTGGGTAGTTTTTATTTCCATCCTATGGTATGATCTCCATCACTTGCATGTTCATTTTTTGAAACATCCCTTGTCTCCTTGAAGGGATAAAAATATGCAACATTAAAGATTGGAGAAATTCCAACACCACTTGGCAATTCTATTTCATTGGCATTAGAAAAAAAAATTCCTTAAAATTTTACATGATCTAATATTTTAAAGATTTAATATGTTATAAGTCCCTACATGAAACTTATCTTTCCTCAAATATGCCATGACGAAATCCCCAACCTCAAAATCCACTGGTCTTCTCTTCATGTCTGCTCTCTACTTATACTTGTGGTTTCTCTCTTGCAATTTCTACTTGACCCTTTCCTGCAGCTCTTGTATACTCATTGCAAAATCCTCATCATAAACACTTCTTAATTCCCGCTTTCCCAAATTCCTTAACTCATAAACTCCCCTAGGATGCATTCCATACAAAATTTGAAATGGACTCATCCTTGTGCTTGTATTTGGTGAGTCATTATATACAAACTTAGCTTGAGCAAGCATATGATCCCACTACCTAGGGTTCTCATTCACAAGGCTTCTCAAAATGTTTCCTAGATTTCTATTTACTACCTCGGTCTGTCCATCAGTCTGTGGATGACAAGTTGATCTAAAATTGAGATTAGTACTAATATTTTTCCACAAGGTTCTCCAAAAGTGTCCCACAAATCTAGTGTCTTTGTCAGAAACTATACTTTTGGGTAAACCATGTAGCCTTACAACCTCTTTAAAGAACAAATTTGCAACATTTGTCGCATCACTAGTCTTGGTACAAGCAATGAAATGATCCATTTTTGAAAATATATCTACCACAACATAGATTGAATCATTAACTTTATTTGTTCTTGGCAATCCCAACACAAAATCCATACTCATTGCATCCCATGGCTTGCTTGGAATGGGTAGTGGCTGATACAACCTTGTATTCTGACTTCTCCCTTTAGCATGCTGACAAATTTTGCACTTCGCCACAAACTTCTTCACTTTATTTTGCATACTTGGCCAATAATAAAAATAATTTACCTGAGAAAAGGTTCTATCTTATCCAAAATGTCCCGAAAATCCTCCATTGCGTTTTTCTTTGATCAAATTCTCCCTCATTTAACACTTTGGTATGCATAATTTATTGTTCTTAAACAACAGTCCATCCTGTATCATATAGTCCAACCATCGACTTCTATTACTAGCAATGGGATTTTCACAAGTTGCATAAGCATCCTTGAAATCTGCGCCATCTTGATACATTTCTTTTAAACCATCAAATCCTAAAGTGCTAACTTGAAATTCTTGCAAAATTAAATTAATTCTACTCAAAGCATTAACAACCTTATTAGTCTTACCACTTGTGTGTTTAATCACAAAGGTAAACTTCTGCAGAAATTCAACCCACTTGGCATGTCTTTGATTCAATTTTGGTTGACTACTTATAAATTGTAATGCATGATTGTCACTGTACAGAAGAAATTCCTTGGGCATGAGGTAGTGCCTCCACTTCTTAAGTGCTTAAACAATTGCATAAAATTCCTTGGCATAAGAGGAATATTTCTATTTTGATTCATTTAAATTCTCACTAAAATATGCAATTGGTCTTTTCTCCTAACTTAAGACAACTCCTATTGCGGTCCCACTAGCATCAGTCTCAACTTGACAAAATTTATGGCAAAGCTAACACAAGCTTTTCAATAATATTTTTCTTCATTAGTTTAAAATTTCTACCAGCTTCTTCAGTCCACTTGAATGTTTGTTTGGTTTCTTTGATAGTTTCTACAATAGGTGCACATATCTGACTGAAACTTCTAATGAAATTTATATAAAAATTGCAAGTCCATGGAAAATTATTACCTCAAATGCAATTCTCGGGGTTGTCTAATTCACAATTGCTTGAAATTTTTCTGGGTCCATCTTCAAACCTATTTCTTCAGATACTAAAAATCCCAAATATATGAGCTCCCTCTTCATAAAACTGCATTTCTTCAAATTTATTAGCAGTTTTTCCTTATGTAGGGTACTCAAAACCATCTTGAGATTCCTTAAATGTTCCTCTTTTTTCTGACTATAGATTGTGATGTCATCTAGATAGACTATCAAAAACTTTCCAATAAATTCCCTTAAGACCTTATTCATTAACCTCATAAATGTACTAGGAGCATTTGTGAGACTAGAAGACATCACCAAGGGTTCAACACTTTAAAAATGCACCAACAAAACCCTAACTACCGACCCTTTCGAAAACACCTGCAAAGCAGGTGAAGTCTCACCCGAGGTAGAGGTAGGGAGGGTTACAGGACTCAGGTGTCTGTAACCAATCTGGGACATAGATATGTGATTACAACACTTCACAGAGTACTTTAATAACACTTAGGAGATGATATGAATTAGTTCATTAGCTTCATTAACATCGCAGAATGAAACCCTAAGATAGATCAATGCAATAATAGTAAAGATTAAGTACTTCAACCACTTAGCACATACCCATGAGTTATATCTAGCATTCATTCATAAATCACAAGTAAAGCACTAAGCAACATTAGATCTATCCAACATAGATAATAAGAAAATCACTAAGCAGATTCAGAATATAAACAACACATCATAAAGCACATCAAAAGACACAAGATATACGTGGTTCACCCCAGTGTGGGGCTACGCCCATCAACTGCTTCGTCTTATTTATTATTCTTCAATTCTCTTACATTCATCCACTCATGTGCACTAAGCCATAAATCCAAGCTTCACCGAGGACATGAGATCTGTGCACTGAGTGCTAGATCCTCCTTCCCAAAACTAGATCACAGCACAAAGCCAACTTCTCTATTGAGAACATAGCCTTACATACACAATCTTTTGCACAAAGCAACTCAAAACTACTTGCACTTAGCCTTGCAAGCTATCTTTTGCTTCTCTACTTCTACCATACATTCTTATCTATTTATACTTTTACATTTCCTTACAAAAAGGAATAAACATGAGTAAACCCATGGGCCAACATCCCATAACCCATTACAAAAACCCTAGCGAACCCCTTGTTGGGTCCACTTAGCCCACAAAACAAGTGAGATCCATGATCTTAGCTCCGCCATGGTGCTCCATCTTTGATCCTCGTGTTGAAGTACAAAAGGTGGTCCAAACTTGACCAAGGTTTCCTCAAAACTTGGTCAAGGGCCAACAGTTCCCTAACACTCACTTGTGACTCGTCCCGAGTCACTCAGATCTAGGCAGTGTCGCTTCGAAAGGCCTGAGCCTCCTGCTCAATGAACTCCTGGATTTTCTGCATTGTAACATGACCTTCCAGGTGCTATTCCACTGTCGCAACCACTTGGTCCAGTTGCGAGCCTTGTCCTTCAATTTCTTCAAACACCTTCCAGGCCTCATCCTGCACAGGTTGTAGCTTCTGCGCGACTTCCATTACTCTGCCCTGGATGGTAGTAATTTTTTGCTATATCGCACATTGTTCTTGTGATATTTTCATTATCTCGACTGTAATGAGTAGATTCATCTGTGCCTGTACTGATAGTGCTTGCAGTTGCGCCTCCTGTAACTGCGCTTCTAGTTTCCTTAGTTCTGGATCTTCTGTGAGGTGTTCATAAGTTTGCGTGCTTCTATCACTCAGTTGTTTGCATTCTGAGGCGAGGGCTTTGATCCTTCCAACTGCGTTCTTAGCGACTTCCTCCCTTTGATCACGCACCTCCTGCGGAGTGCTCGACACTGCTTGACTCTCCAACTCTGTTATCCTCGCTTGAAGCTACTAGATGGCCTCAGCGAGCTCCACCACTTGAATCTAAACCGATTCTTGTTCCTCCTGTGCCAAGCTTGGGATAAAGCGAAGTGATTTATTCACCGCTTCTTTGATCGCAGTCTGCTTCGTGAGAAACTGGTTCTTTTCTCTCTGTATCTTCTCTTTGTCCTCCTTGAGCATCACCCGAAAGTCATCTTTCTTATTTTCATAGGCAGTTACGCAGTACCACGCAACTCATAGTTTCTCTAAGACTTCCTCTTTCTCTTTCTTCAGGGATCCTATAGCCTTCTCCTCTTCTTCTTGGACTTTCTGAAGTCGAGCCTCTGTCACATATACAAGTCTTCTTAATTGAGTAGGCTCATCCCCCAATTCTGCAACCTATGACAAAGAAGTCACAGTGGGTAATGCGCGGCTCAAATGAATGGCTTGTTGTATTTCCTTTAGTTCCTTCTCAACCCTTTCATACAACTCCTCCTGCTTCGATCCATATATATGTAGTATATCCTATGAAGCATCCTCCATGGCTTCATGGACTAGACTAATATCATCTTTTGTGAGTGTGGCCTCCATCTGGGGCTTACTAGTGCTCGTCTTCTTTCTTCTTGAAGGTTTCTGCGGTGAAATCTTCCTCTTCTGTGGTGTTTCAGTAGGGGGATCTTTCGGTGGTGTATCTTCGCCTTCTCCTTGATTTTCTGCTTCATCCCCTCCTCCTTGTCCATCTTCTTGGTATTCTCCTCCTCCTCCTCCTCCCGCACTTCCTCCTTTTTCTTTTTCTTCTTTGCACTGGACTGTCCAGCATGCTCGACCTGGGTGACCAAGGGGCTTCCTATGATGTTAAGGTCGGAGAGTTTTGCATCATCGACTAGTACAAGGAACTCCTCTGGCCACTCCTTCGTGATCTGCTCCATGTCGTCGTCTGTTATCTTGTAATATGATTTCAACTCTTCCTTTCTCTCAACTCTGCGCACAATGATATATATAAAATTCCAATCTACATGGAACTTTGCAAAAGGTCGCTACTGGTGCAAGGTGCATGGTGTCATGCGTGGAAAGGCTTCAATGATAACCTTCAGTTGCTGATAATAGGCATGGAGCACAACGTTCGACTACCATTTCTTCGACATATCATTGGTGTACCACAAGGTAGAGAACCTAGAGGCCAACGAATCCAAGGGTTGTATCTCTGGGAAGGTGGCTCATTCAGGCATTTTCCAAGTGACAAATGTGATCAACACAAGCAACCAGTTGAAGTGGAACTCGTATCCCTGATCCTGAGCTTCGCGATAGTCTTTCTCGAGTTCGTTGACGAGGTAACTCGCCCAGTTCATTTGCATGCCCTCCACACACTTTCTTGTGAGGTCCACCACGAACCCGGTGACCTGTGTGGGGCGGTTCTTTCTTACGATCTTGTTAGCTATGAGTTGGCAAGTGAGGCGCACTGCGCCATCCTGGATAGAGGCTACCTTGTAGCCTCACTTTCCCTTTTCAACTTCGCCATATGCTTCCTTAATGCGCTATGTCAGGGAGCGATATGAGGCCTTTGCTGGGTAAAATTTTTGAGGGTCGGGTCCCTTCATGCTTAATCCTGTAATCAAGTGGATCAACACTGGATCCACAGTAAACCGCCGGTTGAGCCACAAGTATCCTCCATGGTAGAATGACAAGAGGATTTTAACATAAGTGTTAACCTCCTGGTGGCGGCCAAAATGGGGAATCTTCATCATGTTGATCACAGTGGACTGCGCCAGCTCCTTAATCCATGGCTGGGAGATAATGCGAGGTGTCTTCCCAGTTGAATTTGTCAGGTATCTATGGGGTGCTAGCATAGTGTAGTTATTTCTATCTTCAAGGTTGAAGTCATTGTTCTTTAGTAATGGGATCTGTCCCAACTGGATTTCAACTACATGTATTCCCTTCAGGATGTACGCGGTGATAAGGGTGTAATCATAGTCTCATGGAATGCTATCATGGTTAGCTGAAACATCCAACGGTGGGATATAGTCTGGTAATATCGACGGGATCTGCTTCGCATTAGCCAGATCACTGCAATGCTTACTTCCTTGTTCAATCGCGGGGTTGGTATGGCCAGAACGTCGTCCAGTCAAAGGGGAAGCTTGCAGTCCCCTGGTCGACGATACCTGGACACCTTCAGACATAGCTTTATCAGTCATAAACTTCTTAAGAACCTCCTCGATGGACTTCTCTAACTCAGTGCCTTCGCCTGGCATTCTCACTTTTAAACAGACGGTTCGGGGTAGGCGAACAGATAGGCGGGGTAGACAAATGGATGGCAATGTCTAGATTCTGAAATCACATTTTGACGCACAATCAGTTCTTTGATAGCTCTGTTAATCACGGGTGGAAAAAAGTGGTCCCGGTGCAACGACCAATGGGTTAAATAAGTGAGCGTCGTAACAGATTCCTCCAACGGGCAAGGTTTCTTCCATCAGTGTGAATCTGTCCTTAATGGCACGGTCTCAACATCCCAAAAGTGGTCCATCCACCCATAAATGAGTTTTCTAGCCGTTCTAGAGTGTCGTTCTAACGGGTGGGGTGTCTCCAACAATCATATAGTTTTGTCATGGCGAAGTCCCATTCTGCGCGATTCTGCTGTTCCGATGAGGTTCAAATCCTGCAAACCTGCCTTGTGCAAAGTCATGTTCTCTATAACTCCCTGTAGCTTTTCCAACTTGGATTTCTTCTTACTAAGCTTCCTTGCCTTCTTTCCTATGATTTGAGTCTCTCTAACTATTTTTGGAATTCTCTTTCCATTTTTATTCTTATCTTCTCCTAGTATAGTGACTTCACATTGTTGATGTGCTCTCAAAGGGTTCAAAGTTAATACCTCTTATTTTATTAATTCTAGGGTGGGTATACTTCTTTCTTGCATGGATAGGTCCTTCAAACCTTCTTGCATTCTTTCAATCTTGCTAGCTAATTCTCTTTCCTTCTGTTGCTTCGACTTATCCTTTCATTCTTCTATTAGTGAATCTATTTTTCTAGCTATGAAATCCCTAAGTTCTTTCTTTTTCTTTTCTGTAGATTCTTCCTCTATTTTCCTTCTGATATGATCCTTCCGATCCAAGTCTTTCCTAACAAAAGTGGGAACGAGGCGTTGTTCTCAACAAAGTTAATGACTTCAAATTCCTCTTCAGTTGATGTTCCCTGAACAATAATAGGCACATTAGTAGCTCTTCCACATAGGGTTATCATATTTCCTTTAAACAAGTCTATTATTCCCAATGAAGGTACCACAGTAGGATTTCCCAAAATTTCCCAAGTTTCTTCTGTCATAATATTTACTTGTGTTTCTTCATCCAAGACACAGTCTATGTCGAAGTCTTCTATTATTTCACTTATGCACTGTTTTACTTTCAGGATCTCTGGTAAGCTGACATCTTTGTGATCTTCCATCATTTATTTCAATTGTAATAACATAGTCTGAGCTTTCTATGATTCTTTCTCTTTGTGATTCTGTAACATGCTCTTAGTCTCTTGACTTTCTTCATAGTTTTCTTGTCTCATGTTCATTCGTTCAACTTTAGCAATCATCTTTGGACAATTATGAACTTCATGACCAACAATTTTACAACAAAGACAAATAGGACCTGTACCAGGGCATTCCTTAGAAATATGCCCCAACCTTCTGCAGTTATAACATAGTGTCAATGCTCTCTTTCTCTTGTAAGTTCCCCAACTTCTCCTATACTACACACTAGGATCACAGTGCTGGACCTGCAATCTGCAAAAGTTCTTTCTAGGTTCCTGCATCCATTTATTAGTCCAAAAATTCTTTCTATGCATAGGAATAACATATCTTTCTTTATTTCTATCAAATTTATTCAGATCAACTCTTTCTTCCAACTGCGCCCTAGCTTTCAGACTAGGACATAATCTATTAAACATACCTAAATTCATGCTTTCAAAACAAAAATTTTCACTTATCTTACTCTTATCAAAGCACAAATCTTTACCTCTTTCAAGATCTTACCTCTTTTCTTAAGATTGGGTTTCTTTATTAGCACAGAGCTTCACAAGTCAAGTAGAGTAATGCACACTACAAAAACAGATCTATGCACAAAGCTTCTATTTTATTTACTTCAGTTCCCAACAATCATAGTTTCATGTCCCGACAATGGAACCATTTATTGGCACAGGGGAAGACCCAGGGTTCAACGCTTCAACAATGCACCAACAAATTCCTAACTACGAACCCTTTCGACAACACTTGCGAAGCAGGCGAAGTCTTACCCGAGGCAGAGGCAGGGGGGTTACAAGACTTAGGTGTCTGTAACCAATATGGAACATAGATATGTGATTTAAAAACTTCGCAAAGTATTTTAATAACACTTAGGAGATGATATGCATTAGTTCATTAGCTTCATTAACATCGTAGAATGAAACCCTAAGATAGATCAATGCAGTAACAATAAAGATTAAGTACTTCAACCACTTAGCACATAGCCATAAGTTAGATCTAGAATTCATTCATAAAGCATAAGTAAAGCACTAAGCAACATTAGATCTATCCAACATACATAATAAGCAAAGCACTAAGCAGATTCAAAATATAAACAACACAGCATAAAGCACATCAAAATACACAATATATACATGGTTCACCCTAGTGTGGGGATACGTCCACCAATTGCTTCATATTATTTTATTATTCTTCAATTCTCTTACATTCATCCGCTCCTGTGCACTAAGCCATAGAGCCAAGCTTCGTCGAGGACAGGATATCTGTGCACTGAGCGCCAGATCCTCCTTCCCAAAACTAGGTCACAACACAAAGCCAACTTCTCTATTGAGCACAGAGCCTTACATACACAATATGTTTCACAAAGAAACCCAAAACTACTTGCACTTAGCCTTGCAAGCTATCTTCCGCTTCTCTACTTCTACCACACATTCTTATCTATTTATACTTTTACATTTCCTTACAAAAAGGCCTAAACATGAGTAAACCCATGGGCCGACATCCCATAACCCATTACAAAAACCCTAGCGAACCCCTTGCTGGGTCCACTTAGCCAGCAAAACAAGTGAGATCCACGATCTTAGCTCCGCCATGGCACTCCATCTTCGATCCTCGCGTCAAAGTACAAAAGGTGGTCCAAACCTAACCAAGGTTTCCTCAAAACTTGGTCGAGGGACAACACATACAGTCCACTATTAGCCTTGAAAGAAATTTTCCATTCATCCCTTTCTCTAATTCTAATTTGGTGATATCCACTCTTTAAATCAATCTTTGAAAAATATTTTGAACCACTCAAACAATCCATCAAATCATCTATGCGAGGGAATGAAAATATATACCTTATGGTAATTTTGTTGATTACTCTGGAGTCAGTGCACATGCCCCATCCACCATCCTTCTTTGGGCTGAGTACTATTGGTACAACACATGGACCCAAACTCTTCTTCACCAATCCTTTATCTAACAGCTCTTGTACGTGTCTTTTAATCTCTTCATTCTCTTATGGGGTCATTCTATAGGATGATTTATTAGGAAAACTTGCTCTAGGGATTAAATCAATGTGATAGATAATACTTCTCACATGAGGTAAAGTATTTGGTAAGTCGTCCACTATAATATCAAAAATTTTATCAAGCATAACTTTAACTATTGTAGGTAAATCATCCGGATTTCTATTAGTGAGTATTTCCTTTGGCTTACTAATTACAAAAAAATGTATCTCTTCTCCTTTCTTGACTTCTTTCAACAACTCCTTCCCACTTATCAACAATACACTTGGCCCATTTTTGTAGATTTTAACCTTGTACAATATTTTACTGCAAACAATTTTTTAATAAAAGAACAAAAAATATACAATGACAAATACACATATTACACAGAGATTTTCCCCTGGAAACCCAAATCGGGAAAACCAACATATTCTATATTCATTCATAGTGATACATTGTTTACAATACAATATACATATAGGAGCCAAAGACATCCAAAACCCTAACCCAATGACCTGGATTAGTCAACAACCCTAATTCCTTAACCAAAAATAGAAAACCATCGGTAAAAAACCATGTGCCAAAAAACTGCCCAACAATGGACATGAAAATTGAGGTGCCACGAGAAAATGAGGAAACAATGCGACACGTTTCTTGAAGATTTTTTTTTTCTTGAGGGTGCTGCTCTCGAACCCCCACACAGGGGGCTATCACCCCCTTGCAACCCCGCTATGCGCTCGATGCAACATAGCAGCGACTAGAGCTAGTCGTGCAAAGACTATAACACATACCCAACATTCTCCCACTTGTTGTTTTCTTTGCATACAGGGGGTTACAGGGTTACATAGTCAACAATCTAGGGCAACAATGCCCATGGATGCTCTACACCAAGAGAATTTCTCAGTGCTCATAGATTTTGTTAATGAATCTGCAACATTCTTCAAAGTGTCCACCTTCATTAACAACACTTTCTTTTCTTCAACCACGTCTCTCACAAAGTGATATTGAATATTAATATGCTTTGTCTTTGAATGATAATCTGGGTTCTTCGCTAGAAAAATTGCACTCGGATTGCCACATTATATCCTTACAGCTGGTTGTACCAACCCAATACCTGAACACAATATTTGTAACCATACTTCTTCCTTACTTGCATGAGTGGCTGCCATGTATTTAGCTTATGTAGTTGAAAGTGCCACTAAAACCTGTCTTTTGCTCGTCCAACTGATTTCTCCTCCAAATAGGTTAAACACACACCTGCTTGTAGATATCCTATGATCTATATCTCCATCCCAGTCTGCATCCACAAAGCCATGTATGTCCAACACTCTATCCAATCCTAGTCTTCCTTGGTAGCAGAATCCATAGCTAGCAGTGCCACACAAATACATGAAAACCATTTTTACTGTTGTCTAATGCTCCTTCCCTCGTTTTGACATATACTTGCTCAAAACTCCCACTGCATGTGCAATGTATGATCTTGTACAAACCATTGCATACATCAAACTACCAACTTCACTTGCATATGGAACACAAGACATGTCCTCATCCTCTTCCCGTTTCTTGGGACACTCATCCAAAAATAATTTTACACCAACATGAATAGGGACCTTGACCGGTTTACATTCTTGCATATTAAACCTCTACAATATTGTCTCGACATATTTTCTTTGATTTAACTAGATTTTCCTCTTTTCCCAATCTCTTTTAATTTCCATGCCCAAAATGAAATTTAAAGCACCGAGATCCTTCATGTCAAATTTAGAGGACAACTGAGTTTTCACATACTGGATAATTTTGTTGTTGTTTCCTATCAACAACATGTCATCCACATACAAGACCAAATAAATCAAATGATCACCAATTAATTTAAAATACACATAATGATCCTCTTTGCTTCTTGTGAAGCCAAGTCCCAACATAGAAGTATCAAATTTTTGATACCACATCCTTGGTGATTGTTTTAAATCATACATGGACTTTTCAGATTGTAGACCAACTCCTTCTTTCCCTTCACAACAAAGCCTTATGGCTGCTTCATATATATTTCTTCTTCCAGATCCCCATGTAGGAATGTTTTCACATCCATCTATTCTACTTCAAAATCAAATGTAGTAGAAACAGATAACAAAAATATTATAGAAGTTAACTTGGAAACAGGAGAAAAAATATCACCAAAATCAATTCCCTCAACTTGGGAATAACCCTTTGCTACTAACCAAGCTTTGTATTTATCCATTTTTCCTCCTGCATTCAATTTCTTTTTAAATAGCCATTTGCTTCCAATGGAATTTTTTCCATTTGACAACTCCACTAGATCCCAAGCCCCATTCTTATCCAAGGCCGTCATTTCTTCATCCATGGCCCTTTTCCAAAGCTTTCCATCTTCTGAATCCACTGCCTCCCTAACAGTTCTAGGATCATAATCAGTAATACAAAAAACAAAATTTGAATGGAAATCAGAGGGAGTGTACCTTTCTGGTAGCCTTCTTTCTTGAACTAATATCCTCAATACTAGAGTATGAGGATCTTCTTTTGATTTCTGTTCTTTTGTAGAGTTTGATTCATCATCCTTTAAATCAAAATCCATTTTCTCTGGTTCTTCCTAACTTGGTAGGACTTCATCTTTAACAACATCCTTCATTTCTCTAAATACCACATCTTGGCTATACACAATCTTCTTAGTTTCTGGGTTCCAAAGCTTATAAATTTTGAGACCATCTTTATACCCAATAAAGATACACTTTTCAACCTTCTTATCTAGCTTACTCATGTTTTCCTTTGGAACATGAACATAGGCCTCATAGCCAAATACCTTGAGATGTGTGAGAGAAGGTTTCTTACCAATCCATACCTCTTGTGGAGTCTTGTCATCCAACGCTGATGAGGGTGATATGTTGACCAGGTAACATGCAGTACCCATTGCCTTTGCCAAGAATTATTTCCCTAACCTGACACCACTGAGCATGCACCTTACTTTTTCCATCAACGTCATGTTCATCCTTTCTGCAACTCCATTTTTCTGAGGTGTATATGGAGTAGTCATTTTCCTTTCTATACTTCACTTCTTATAGAATTCTTCAAATACATTTCCACATAACTCTCCGCCGTATCTGTCCTCAACACTTTAATTATTTTATTTGTTTGATTCTCAATAAGAGCCTTAAACTATTTAAACCTATCAAAGACTTCATATTTTTTCCTGAGGAAATATATCCAAGTATTCCTTGAGAAGTCATCTATAAATGAGACATAGTACACATATTTTCCCAATGATGGAACCGACACAGGCACAAACACATCATTGTGAACTAGCTGTAAAATTCCTTTTTCCCTCGTTGCACCAGAGGGGAATCTTACCCAATTATGCTTCCCATATACACAATGTTCACAAAAATCACAATCCAGAGAGCATTTAGATATACCTTCAACCATACCTTTATTGTGTAGTAGTCGAAGTCCCTTTTCTCTGATATACCCTAGTATTTGATGCCAAAACATACCCTTTTATCCATAGACTATACGAGTTCTTTCTTCTTCACCTCCAATCTCATGAATAATGGAACTATTACACCCATCACTAATAGTGCTTCCTTGCATCTTATACAGAGTTCCAAATTGAACTCCCTTCAACAACACCATTTCTCCTCGAACCATCCTGCATGTTTCCTTT
Source organism: Picea engelmannii (assembly GCA_009831015.1). Taxonomy (NCBI): domain Eukaryota; kingdom Viridiplantae; phylum Streptophyta; class Pinopsida; order Pinales; family Pinaceae; genus Picea; species Picea engelmannii. Next base: position 101,107 of record ML813163.1, read on the forward strand.
TCAAATATTGTTTTTACCTCTGCATCATCCATTTTTTTACATAAATCAAATTTCTGGCCAATCCTGGGATGTTAAGAACACCAGGTAGTGTTCTAATCCTTCCAGCTATGAGCCTCAACTTGACTTTTCCTTGACCTATGATTCTATTTTTCGAGTCATCACCTAGGAAAACATTACCTCAATCATAACTTTCATATTCATAGAACCACTCCCTTTGGGGATTCATATGAAAGGATGCACCTGAGTCAAGAAACCATGACTCATTATCTACATGTGTGCTTGAAGAAGCCAAGTACAAATACCCTCCTTCTTCCTTGGAGGTATTTTCTTCTGTAGAAGGATATTCTTCATATCCCTTCTTTTTCTCAACTTTGGATCTACATTGCTTCTTGTAGTGCCCTTCATTTCCACATCTCCAGCATATCTTTACAAAATTTACGGGAGACTTAGATCTTCCCTTATACTTAGATCTCCCACTCGAGGGATTAGATATATTTCTTTCTTGGGAGCATCCTCTTGCAAATAATGCATCTGTGCTCTGTCCTTCCATGTTCTTCTGTCTCATCTCCTCTGAAAACAAGGATGATACCACTTCATCACACTTCAAGGCAGTTGTATTACTACCTATGGCCACAACCAGACTATCCCACGAGTCTGGTAAAGATCACAGTAAACTAATACACTTATCTTCATTTGAAATTTTAATCTCAACAAATACTAACCGACTTACCACAGTATTGAAGGCGTTCAAATGATCTACCATCGAGTCTCCATCTCTCATCCTCAGGTTATACAACTTCTTTCTCAGGAATAGTTTATTTACTAGGGACTTAGTCTGATACAACTTCCCCAACTTATCCAATAAATATTTGGTTGTATCTTCCTCTAACACATTTAGTAATACTGAATCTGAGAGACACAGTCAGATTGTGCTCTTCATCTTATGATTCAACTTTTTCCAGTCATCTGCTAAAGTTCCTATAGGTCCAGTACCTGGATACACCGCGATGCACTGATCTCTATCCACCAATAGATCTTCCATATTGGGCTTCCACAACTCAAAAATTTTCCCTTTAAACTTCTCAATCTCCATTTTCGAACTGCTCGCCATTTCTTTTCACCTGGAAAATCAATATCGTAGATCTCCCACTGTAACAAGGATTATCATAGTCTCGAGCCAAACCCTTGACCACAAAGGCATCCCCCTAAAGCCAACAAAGATCTGATACCAAATGTAGATTTTAACCTTGTACAACATTTTACTGCAAACACATTTTCAATAAAAGAACATAAAATATACAATGGCAAATACACACATTACACATAGATTTTTCCCCTGGAAGCATAAACCAGGAAAACCAACATATTCTATATTCATTCATAGTGATACATTGTTTACAATACAATATACATATAGGAGCCAGTGATATCAAAAAACCTAACTCAATGACCTAAATTAGTCAACAACCCTAATTCCTTAACCGGAAATAGAAAACCATCGGCAAAAAACCATGTGCCGAAAAATCGCCCAACAATGGAGACGAAAATCAAGGCAAAAATGTGACATGTTTCTCGAGGATTTTTTTTTCTCAGGGACGTTGCCCCCGAACTCCCGCACAAGGGAACTATCACCCCCCTGCAACCCCTGAAGGGGGATTCTAGTGTCCCCCTTGCGCACTAGAAAAAATGTAGCAAACACTAGAGCTAGTCGTGCAAAGACTATAACACATACCCAATAAATTTCTTCCTTGTCCGTCTCATCCTTCAAAGGTAGCAACACATGCTTTTTCCCATTATTTTTGAGAGAATACATGTTCCTTCTACCATCATGGAAGGATTTCCTATTATATTGCCATGACCTTCCCAACAAAATATGACAGACATCCATGGTAATTATATCACATAACACCTCATCCTTGTAACTACCAATCTGGAATTCCACTTTACACTCTTCATTCACCAAAATATAATTTCCCTTCTGCAACCAAAACACTCTGTAGGGAGTGGGATGTACTAGCCTCTGCAATCCCAATTTATCTACCATCTCTATGGAAACCAAATTGTTTGTGCTACCACTACCAATGACAATTTTACAACACTTACCTCTTAACTTACATATAGTCTTGAACAAACTTTTCCTTTGAGTTGGTTCATGAACCTCCTTTTCTACCTTAACAAAAAATATCTTCAACAACAATGATTCCCCTACCTCTGGAGATTTTTCTTTTTCTACTGCATTCACATCTTCTTCCTTTGTTTATGAAACATGTGCATTCCTCTGATTTGCTTCCTTGTTCTTTGGATAGTCCCATGACATGTGTCCTATTTTACTACATGTATAACATCTCATTTCTTTGCCTCTTCCTTTGCCTCTTGAGAAAAAGATTTCGCCTCTTGATTCTCCTCCTCTTGGTGACTGGATGCTTGAACTTCCTACATCTTCTTTTGAAGGTTTAAATCTTCCTCTGTTATATTGTCCTTTGCCTCTTGCTAGACTCCTTCATCTCTTTCTCTGGCTCTACTTTCTAGTCAACTTCTCTTCTACCTTCAAAGCTTCTTGGTATGCATCTTCAAAAGTTCTCAGGGACAAAAGGATGATTTCATATCTCAAACCATTTATGTATCTAGCAGCCTTCTCAACATATTCCTCAATGTGACCATCTCTAATGTTGATCCGGATTTAGGAGCGGAACAAAATGATTAACATATTGAATACAATAAACATAGATATATGAAGAACAACACAAATATCCAGTGAACAATATCTTCTATTGAATAAATGAAATAGGATGAAATTGTAAAACAACAAAATGGAAACCCTTGCTCAAATGGTGGTAGCTATCTTTGAGAAGAGATGTGACTGCTACGCACATTTGTCTGAGAATAATGATTAAAATGAGGCTCCAAAGGACTTTTTAACATTACTCATGAATGCAAAAACCCTATACATCCAAAAAACTAACCCTAGGAGATGAAACACCAAAAGTTATGTGGGCCCCTATGGGTAAGTTGGTACCTCAACTTCCCGGGGTTGTAACTTTTGCATACGACCTCCGTTTTAGGCGCGTGATAGCCCGTTGGAAAGGTATTTTTGAGAAATACACATTACGCTATCAAACTTTGAATTCGTCTACAGTTCGATTGTGGATATCCTAAAAATATTGTTTAGGGCCCCAAAACGACCCTGGAAGTACAAAAATATGTGTTGACATGAAAACATACAAAATAAGCCACTTGGATTAGGTGGGAGGCCACCAGTAACCACCTGGAAGATGTGTAGGGGTTAAGACAACCTCAAAAGTGTAGAACCCACAATTACAAAGAAGTAAAAAATAACTTTTTGAATTAAAAATTGTCAAGAGGAGCTAGTTGGAATAGGTGGGTGGCCACCAATATCCACCTGGATCCGTCCTCCCCCCTTAGAAAACAATGGTCTCCATTGCGTTGAGTTCCTCCATCAAGTGAGGAAACTTCTGCTAAATTTGGCCCTGAGTGAGCTGCTTTACTTGATGGAGGAGGTGCCTTGCCTGGATAACCCAATAAAGATGGATCCTATGTTGGCAAGTACCCTTGACCTCTGTGTCCACTATCTGATCAGTGGATGCATGTTCCATGCAACCAGGGTTGAGCTCTGTTTGTGTCAGCTATTCTGCGATCTCTAAGGTTTCCAATAATGGTGGAAAATATGGCCGAAGGAGGTCCACATTGAACAGTGGGTGCAAGCCAAGTAAGGGTGGAGTGTTGAGCTCAAAATCATTGCTACCCACATCCTTGGTGATGGTGTAAGGCCCATAGTGAAGTGCGAGGAGCTTCTGACGAGTCCTTGTAAAACGATCCTTCTACAAATGTAACCAGACCTTGTCTCCAACCTGAAACTAGTGTGGTACCCTCTGTTGATCATGGCATTGTTTGTACTCGGCATTGTCTTTCTAGAAAATCTCATGGATCTGTTGGCGGATTTGCTGAATCTACTCAATGAATATGGTGTCTTTTTCGGTATCAAATTAAACATGGGAAGAGTCTGTCTATGTGGTTGCAAGAGGTATTGCAACATCAATGGGACCCAAGGGTTGGAATCCCAGTCCCACCCGAAATGGGCTATGGACAGTGGAGCTATGGAGAGCCCAATTGTAAATGTGTTGAACATAGGGGAGACTTTGATCCCATGTACATGGATGCTTAGAGTTGTACATGCATAGGATGTGCACAATTATCTGATTAACAACCTCTATTTGGTCATCTATTTGGGGGTGGAAAGCAGTGGATTTAGTGAGCTTGGTGTCCAATAGTGACCAAAAACTCTACCAAAATGTGCTGAGGAACATGCTGTCCCGGTTGAAGATGATGGTCTGTTGTATCCCAAAATGGACGCACACTCGTTCGAAGAAGATCTTGGAAGTATCTTCCTCTATGATTTTCTTCTTGCAGGCTGTGAGGATGGCCATATTAAAAAATCGATCAATGACCACAAATACACAATCATTGCCTTTCTTGGTGGTCGAAAGGCCAAACATGTAATCCATTGAGATGGATTCCCAAGGATTCTTAGGGGTAGGAATAGGGGTGTACAATCCTTTCTTCTTGATGGATGGCTTGGAAATGGCACAGGTAGTGCAAGATATGATATACTTGATGGCGTCCTATCAAAGTTTTGGCCAACAAAAATGTTTCTGGAGAACATCCATAGTTTTCTCCACAACAAAATGTCCTACCATTCGACTGTAGTGGGATTCGCAAATAAGCTTTGCACACTCACTTGCAAGAACATATAGATGACCCATATGGAATAACAGTTTGTCCTGAATGTACAAATCAGTGACAATTGTTCTTGTACCCAAGAGATGATAGGTGGTGGAAAAGTTCGTATCTTGTTGATAAAGTTGGGACCACTTAGATGCCTCATGTGCATAGGAATGAAGCACAGTGGTGAGTGCAGCCATGGGAGCTCGACTGAGGTAGTCATCGACACAATTTGTGCTCCCTATATTATACTTGATGTTGAGATGGAACTGCTGCAGGTAGGTGGACCACTTCTGATGGCGGTCGTTCTGCAAATTCCCCTGTGTCTGTATGAATTGTAGAGGCTTGTGATCAGTGTGGATGATCGTCTGCTTTCCCAGAATGTAATGTTTTCATTGACGACATGCTTGTACAATGTGATACATTTCCTTGTCATAGGTGGGGTATTTTCGAATAGTATCTGAGAGTGTCTCACTATGGTATGCCATTGGATGACCATGTTGAGTGAGAACTGTGCCTACAACATAGTCAGATGCATCAGTCTCAATATCAAATGCTTGTTGTATATTGGGCAAGGAGAGTACTAGAGATGAGCACAAGCGATGCTTCAGATCATCAAATGCTCATTGTTGTTACTTCCCCCACATGAAATTTTCCCTACCACCGCCCTTGGTCACGTGGCTGAGGGCTCATGCAATATTGGAGAATCCCAATACAAACCGTCGATAGAAGTTGGCTAGTCCCAAGAAGCTTTGAAGCTCAGTTAGTGTGGTTGGGGCTGGCCAGTCACAAATGACTTGGATATTAGTGGGATCAACATGTACCCCATGCTCATCAACAATGAATCCCAAGTATTGGACCCTGTTCATGCCAAAGGATATTTTTTCCAGGTTGGCGTATAGCTTGTGTTGCCGCAGAGTGCTCAAAACCTACTGAATATGCCGTATGTTTTCCTCCCAAGTTCTGCTAAAGATGAGGATGTCATCCAAATATACCACCACAAAAGAGTTGGTGAAGGGTCTCAATACATCATCCATCAACCTCATGAAAGTGGTTGGTGCATTTGTTAATCCAAAGGGCATGGCCAACCATTCAAAGAGAACTTCTTTAGATTTTAAAGTTGTCTTCCATATGTTAGTTGGTTCGATGAGAACCTGGGGACAGCCAGACTTTAGGTCAATCTTTCTGAATAAATTTTCCCCCTTGAGTTGGTCAAGAAGTTCATCAATCCTGGGAATTAGGTATCGGTTCCTGATTGCGATTTTATTTAATGCTCTGTAATCAATGCATAGTTGCTAGGTCCCATCCTTATTATGCACCAGTACAATCGGGCTTCCAAAAGGGGAGGAACTAGGTCTGATGTGCCCCTTTTGAAGAAGCTCTTTGATCTGACGCTTGATTTCGTCATTTTCCATCAGCGAGCGATGATAGACTGGTCCATTAGGCAGAGGTGCACCAAGGGTTAGATAAATTGGATGCTTGACTTGGCAATGCATCGGTACCCTGATCGATGAGGAGAATATGTCTCTGTACTCTTCCACGATCCTGTCCATTTTCTTTTGCTACAAAGAGAGGATTTATGTAGACGCCACAGATGTGGTGGCGACCTTCTGATTACTCTAAGAATGAATCACAAAGAAGATTAACTTCCTGGTCTATGAAATGACCTTACTACATTTCTTAGTAGAGATTAAAAAAATAGTGGTAGGCGCCGCTACCTCTGGTATCGAGTATAATTGTCTACCCAAAGTAATAATAACACTACGGGGTCTAGAATCATACACAACATGATGTTTCCACAAATATGATTGTCCTAAAAGAACATCACAAAATTCAAGGGGAGAAATATCACACAATACCTCGTCTTTGAAAGGCTTGATGTTGTAGGGCAGATGACACTATTGGTTGACACAAATATCTCTTCCTTGGCGAAGCCAACCAATGGAGTAGGGTTGTAGGTGTGGTGTCATCGAAAGGTCCAAACACTTGATGATCTTTGTTGAGATCAGGTTCTTTTGACTGCTGCTATCGACAATGAAATGAAGCGGAGCCCCCTTTACCCACATATGTGAGTGAAAAAGGAGTTTCCATTCCTTTGGTTCTTATGGTTCGTGCTTGGTTGGAATTTGGTGGTAGTGACAGTTGCATTGGGTATAGCATCAATAATATGATTCCCTCCTTCTGGATTTGATTCGGAGTCAGAATCGGCCTCTAATTTGGAATCCTTCAGCTTTCCCCCAAGTGATTGCTTGGAGTGACATTCTTTAGTGTTGTGCCAAGGGATTTTATGGCTTTCACACCATTTTCCCATGTCCTTATTTGTCTTCTCATTTCCCTTCTTCTGTTGCGGCTTGGATTGGTTTTCCTGAGAGTGGCCATATTTTCTCTGTCCCTTGTTATGTGGGTTGGGGCTGTCTTTTCCTTGCTAAAGATGTGAGGAGTTTGCGGATCCAAACTCTCACCTCTTCTGCTTAAATTTCTGCTCGATATTGACAACATATCTATAAGCCATACCCAATGAGGTAATGTCTAGAAAATCCATTTATGTTTGAATGTATCTGTGCAAACAACCATGGTATTTGAGCACCAGATGTCACTTAGAGTGTTTGATACCCAATTTAGTGTGCAGGGTATGAAAAATATTGGTGAAATCTGGTACTGTCTGGTCCCTTTCTTGACGCAGGGTGGTCCATCTGCTGTATTGGTCCTCGTAGCTTCCAACATGGTAGTATTATTCTTTAATGGCATCCTGGAAGGAATCCCATGTAGGGGCAACCACAAATATTTCATATTCCTCTATGGCCCTTTCCTCAGAGTAAGTATCCCACTAGTCCTTAACATGGGGGATGACCTTGAGGAGTGCAAAAGTAATATTTTCCCTATCGGAAAAATTGTGGACCGAAAAATACCCTTCGAATAGATTCAACCATTTATCTACAAAATTCGCTTCTATCAGTCCTTCAAATAATGTAATATCAAAATTTACCTGTACCTTGAAGGGGGTTGCATGGACACTTGATGAAGATGCGTCTCCTATGGGCAGTCGCTGAAGGATCTATGCAAAATTGTCCATCATTTTGTTCCTTTGTCGTGCAAGGGATTCCTCGAGAATTTTTTTAAAAGGATCTCCTTCTCCATAATCTTTCTTTTCGTCCCCCATGGTTGTTATCGGGATCGACGTAGCCGATATTGCAATGGATTGATTGGTTCGAGTCCCAACTTCTTGTACCCAGATCTTGTCGGGGACATGCACAAAGAAAAGTAAATGAAGAGTAGACTACTATGATACCATTGATCCAGATTTAGGAGAGAAATGTACTAATTAATAGAAAGAATACAATAAACATAGAGATATGAAGAAACTCACAGATATCCAATGAACAAGATCTTCTATTGAATAAATTTTAGCATCCTTTATTAGCATCCTTTGCATGAGTTATCAAATTTTCTTAAAAGGTTCACCATATTTTGAGCCCAACTACTCTTCCAACCTTATATCCGGGAGACTTCACCGTATATACTATAGAGATAAAAGTTATGGCCTCAAATATTATGCATGGGTACCATATGTAGACATTAAAGTCGTCCAACAATGAATATTTTGCACCAAAGTCCATCCCAACACCACATAAACACCAAGGAATGCCAAAATATCTCCAAAATTATACAATAGAGGTTGTTATGAATTTACTCACTGCTGTAGCAATTTTATATGAATTCTTGAGTGTGGAATTTTGAAAAACACTTGGACTGTAGGCTATTTCAAACTGTTTGACTACCCAATTTGCTGCTATGGTATTTTAGATGGATTCTTGAAGTGTTTTAGATGGTTGGAATAGATTTCATGTGCCCTCACTGTTCTCTTTCATCACATAAAATATAAATGACAACAGACATAATGGGAACCAAACTCACAATCATTGAATAAGGGAAACATAGCAGAAAAATTGCACTTGTTTATTAGCAACAATACTCACAGATTTGGGCCTGTTATACAATGGTGATGGATCGTCTAGCTACTAGGAGAAGTGAGCTTTGTTGTTGTTGTAATAACTATTAGAATCATGATTTGAGCTGTCAAGGGAGTTTTGTGCCTTCCTCTATATGTAAAATGTGCCCAGCAAGGCTCATGGCCTCCTCCTCCCTTAGAAATCGACCCAACAATGACAATTCATCCCCTAGAAAGATAAATCGAACCCCTAATGAATGTGTCATTACCCAGCAAGGGGAAACTCGTCCCCTAAACCCAAAATCTGTCTTCTATGAAAAATAACTCGGCCCCTGTAATTTGGAATACATCCTCTCTGCCCGGACCTCCTCTCCTTCTCCTAGCTCGCGTGACCTACCTCTTCTCTGCTCTAACCTCCTTCTCCTCATAGCTCGCGCAACCTACCTCCTCTCTACTCTAACCTTGGCCTTCTCCTCCTAGCTCGCACAACCTACCTCCTCTCTACTCTAACCTTGACCTTCTCCTCCTAGCTTGCGCGGGACTTTGAAATATGTCTTTTGTTTCTTTGTTTTCAAACTTAGGTTTAGTTTTTTGTTTTTTTTTGGTATTTTTTTTCGTTTTTATTATATTTATATATAATATATATAATTTCACATATGGGTAGATACATTCTTAAGTTTTTCTTAAAAGTGAACTTTAGATGGAGAGATATATGAGATGGGAATTTGAACATATAAGAATGGTTCAATTAGATTGTATTGTGATATAAGAACTTCAACCAGTAATAATTGTATAGTATTAACAATCATGTATACATTCATACTTTGGATGACTAGCTCTTGCATAATAAAAATTGTTTTGAATCCACATATCATATCAATTATATCATTTTTTTATAAACATTTTTTTTCTTAAAAAGTTAACTAGATGTCGAACCATTATTGATTTTCCTAGTAAATGTTGAACCCCTTTTTCTTAAAAAGTTAACATGTCTCTAGTATGATGAAATTACTAAGACAACTGGGAGGGGGGGTGTGAATCAGTTGTTACTGTGCTTAAACAATTTTAATTCAATTAAACCATTTTTAATCTTTCTCCAAGTGATCATCAATATTATACTACATATGGGAAACACAAATAATGAGCATCACTCACACATAAGATATACACAGAGACAAATTTTCACGAGGAAACCCATAAAGGGAGAAAACCTCTTCTTTTTCAAAATGATAGGCAATCTTTTAAGTTCTATACATCATCTATAATTGAGCACCAACTCAATGTGAAGCTACTACCTTTGTTTTACAAGATCCAACTTGTTTGAGAGCACCAACTCTCTGGTTTCTCTAGTACCCACTAGAAGGAAGCAACAACTCCCTAAGTGTTCTAGCACCAACTGGATGGAAACAACAACTTCCAGTCACACAGGCACCAACCTGTATAACAAAGAACAATTGTTCTCCCTTGCACCACCCTGCCACCCTAGTTTTTATGGCTGCAACCAGATGGAAGCTACAACTCCCTGTGTTCAAGCACCCACTTGAACCTCTGAGGACAACAATCCTCCCTAGCACCTCCTTACCACGCTGAAATATCAATAAATGATTGAATAACCAACAACACAGATAAATCGATTCTTACCACTTCTTCTCTGTTCTGTAAATCTGGTATGCTTCTGATTGTTCTGCAATTCTTCTCTTCCTCTGTCTGTTCTGCAATTCTGCTCTACTTCAAGCTATCCTGCAATTCTGCTCTTGCTTATGTCTATTCCTCATCTGTTACTCATCTCTGAGTTTTATCTCACACTACGCATACTGTTGGTCTCACACTGCGCATACTGTAATTTTCCCTTTCTTACAGTTCAACTCATTTTTTATTCAGAACGACCAACATTGCACAATCATCTCATATCTTATTTTATTCACACATGCCTCATCAACTGAATCGCCAACGGATCAAGAATCGTGAATCAGTTTTGCTAACTGAATCGTAACTGATCAATTAACTGTGGGGTGAAACAGTAGCCCTCTGATCATATTCGAATTCACCAGCACCGTTGGATTACAAGAAACAAAATGTCTTTTGCATTTCGTATTTCGGCAATTCGCGATTTCGCATGTCGCGAATTCCTGTTGTGAAGCATCTCGACTCTCCAAGTCGCGATCCTCGAAATGGATCCAGATCAATGGTCCAAAAAACTTCATAATCTTATCCTTTCTTTTCCTAATCGAACGACTGACGGGATTTCAACGTTTTTCCCTTCGAGTCTTCAAGACTCACAATAGTCCCTTTCGGCATTTCACGATTTCGCATGTTGCGAATTCCTGAAACTCCATGTTGCGATCCCCAAAACTCCATGTCGCAATTTTGCTATTCAGCAATTATTGTGATGAGATATCTTGACGCTCCATGCCACAATCCCCGAAACTCTGAAACTCCATGTCGCGATCCCCGAAACTCCATGTCGCAATTTCGCATTTCGACATTTTGCGATTTCTGTGGTGAAGTGTTTCGACACTCCAACTCCTGGTAACCGAAGTCTGCACCAAAAGGTGTTTTTCACATTTCGACATTTCGACATTCCTATGGTGAAGTGTTTCAACACTCCAACTCCCAGTATCAGGAACTCCGAAATGGAGTTATTTCCCGGTCTTCAAAACTCCTTGTTGATGTGCCTGTTTTGGGATTTCGGCGTTTCGCATTTCACGACTTCGGGACTCCTGTGATGAAGATTCTTGACTCTTGACTCCTCCAACTCCTGGTATCTGGAACTTCGAAATGGAGTTATTTCCCGGTTTGCGAAACTTTTTGTTGATGTGCCTATTTCAGGATTTCGATGTTTCGCATTTTGCGACTTCGAGACTCCTGTGATGAAGAGTCTCGACTCTTGACTCCTCCAACTACCAGTATCCGAAACTCTGATTTCCCGGTCTGCGAAACTCTGAAATGGAGTCTTTGACATGCTCTCATCTATCACATTTCGGGATTTTCTGTCGTGAGTTGCTTCCTTGACTCCTGGAGTTTACGGTTCTGATATTTCCATGCAATCATCGTTGCGCTACTGGTCTTGCCACTTTCTCTTGTTCATCATTGTCAGGCTGAGCTTGCCATCAATGAAAAACAAATACTCTACCTTCTGTCTGCCCGTAATAAATATGCCAATAATCTCCCCCTTTGGTATTGATGGCAACCCCTTGAAGAACACCCTTCTGTCTACCCGTAATAAATATGCCAACAATCTCCCCCTTTGGCATTGATGGCAACCCCTTGAAGAACATTCGACTATACCACTGTAGCATCCCCTACATTTCCACACTTTCTCCCCCTTTGACATCAATGTCAAAGAAGAAACACGCTCCCCCTGAGCTGTTGCAGTACATACTCCCCCTGTCAACTATGAGTAGCTTAGAAATACAACATATATTCAATAAGTACTCCCCCTAACCAGGTGAACAGATTATACGAAAGAAGTTATAACCCCCAACTTTTGACAAAGATATCCAAAAGGGGTCGCTGCTAACGGTTTAGTAAAGATATCAACTATCTGTTCTGTGGAAGGAATATAATTCATCTAAACAATTCTGTTTGTAACTTATTCTCTGAGAAAATGGTATTTTATTGGTATGTGCTTAGATTTTTAATGAAGTATAGGATTCTTAGAGAGACTGATGGCATTGGTGTTATCACAGTGAAGTGGAATGGGATCAGTGTAAGTTACCTTCAAATCTGCAAGAGTTTGTATCATCCATAGAATCTGAGTGCAGCAGGTAGCAGGAACAATGTACTCTGCTTCTGTAGTTGATAAGGAAATAGATCCTTTCTTTTTACTAAGCCATGCTACTAATGAGTCGCCCAGGAAGAATGCTCCTCCACTGGTGCTTTTTATCTCATCAACACAGTTTGCCCAATCTGCATTTGAATAAGCAGTTAACTGAAAATTATGATTTCTGGGATACCACAGACCATAAGTCATTGTTCCCTTCAAGTATTTGAATATCCTTGTGACAACTACCAAATGACTTTGTTTAGGAGCAGACTGATAATGACCTACCATTCCAACAACTTGCATTATATCAGGACGGGATGCTGTGATGTACAGAAGATTGTCTATCATAGAGAGATATGTCCTTTTCTCAACATCTAGTGAAATATCATCTTTACTGAGCTTGCAACCAACCACTATAGGTGTGCTAATAGGAGAGGAATCCTCCATCTGAAATTTCTTCAACATCTCTTTCAAATATTTTTCTTGAGAGATAAATATTCCTGCAGAACTCTAATTTACTTGTAAACCAAGAAAATATGACATTTCTCCTATCATGGACATCTCAAATTATGTTTGCATAGAGTTAGCAAACCACTGGACAGATGATTCATTAGTACAACCAAAAATAATATCATCTACATAAACCAAAACAACTAGTAAATTATCACCTTCAGACTTAATGTAAA
>ML813164.1:0-11427 GCA_009831015.1 Picea engelmannii
TCAAGGAAAGAGTCAAAAATTCACAAGAGACAGACACATTCTTCCAAACCATGACCTTGTACCTGCAGCAAGAACCCACAGGGATAAAGTATGGAGGCTACCAGATGATGGAAGGAGGTCTGCTAACTTACAGAAACAGATTGTATATCCCAGATTGTGATGACTTGAAGAGGTTCATAATGGATGAACTGCACAAAATACCCTATATTGGTCATCCAGGATACCAGAAGATGATCACAGCCACCAGGAAACAATTCTATTGGCCTAGATTAAAGAAATACATAGCTAAGTACTTAGCCAAATGCATAGAATGCCAACAGGTTAAAGCAGAACACTGAAACCCAGCAGGATTATTACAACCTCTACCAATCCCAGAATGGAAATGGGAAACCATCTCCATGGATTTCATCACCGGATTACCACCCTCGACCAAACAGAATGACGCCATCATGGTAGTGGTGGATAAATTGAGCAAGTCCGCTCATTTTATCCCCGTCAAGTCGACTTGTAAGACAATAAACATCGCCAACGTATTCATGAAGGAGATATTCAGACTGCATGGTATGCCGAAAGAGATCGTGTTTGACAAAGACACGAAATTTACTTCCAACTTTTGGAAATCACTGATGGATGGTTTGGAGACCAAGTTACTATTTAACACAGCCTATCACCCTCAAAACGATGGATAGACGAAAAGGGTGAACCAAATATTATAAGACATGCTTAGGATGCATGTAATGCATCAACCCAAAAGTGGGAATATTACCTGCCACTAGTGGAATTCGCCTACAACAACGGCTACCAAGAATCCCTGAAGATGAGCCCTTTCGAAGTCCTCTATAGTAGGTCGTGCAATACTCCAGTCAGTTGGAGTAATCCTATAAACAGAGTTACTATTGGACCTGACATGTTGAAAGAAATGGAACAAGAAGTAATTCAGATAAAACAAAATCTAAAAGTCGCTCAGAACCGACAGAAAAGTTACGCCGACCAAAAGAGAACTCCAAGAGAGTTCAAGGTGGGAGACCACGTATACCTTAGGGTTCGGCCTAGGAAGAGTTCCCTAAAGATGGGAGCATGCACCAAGTTGGAACCTCGATATTGTGGAACCTTTGAAGTTCTAGATAGTGTGGGACCTGTAGCTTATAGACTAGCACTTCCTCCCATAGTAAAAGCACATAATGTTTTCCATGTTTCATTATTGAAGAAATATGTACATGATTCTAATCATATAATTGACTGGTCTGTGATCCAGGTGGAACCAAAGGGATAATTCCTATCAGAACCTCAATGAATATTGGACAGAAAGGAAACCCCGCTCAGGAACCAAACCATTGCACAGGTCAATGTGCAGTGGAAACTTTTTGGCCCAGATGAGGCTACCTGGGAAATGGAAGATGCCATGAAACAGGAATATCCGATTTTGTTTACTTCTGTGATTACACATTCTATTGATAGATAGAACATCGAGGATGATGTTCCTTTAAAAGGGGGAGGGAATTGTAACACCCTGTTTCCCCCAGTCTGTAAAAAAATAACTATATTGGCCAAGAACTATGGAAAACTCAAAGATTGTGAATGATTGATTTAACGGACCTTAGTATAAAAAGGTATGAGGAATGTAAATGATGTATGATACCACGATGGCTGACGAGAGGTCGTGAAAGGGGCCAGGAGTGGCTGTGTTAACTTCCATCGAACCAAAACCATACTGGTTTCTACATGCTCGGGAAAACCAAAGCTCACTCTCAGACCCCGAAATGAATTACCCGCCCGGATGGTAGGTGGGAAGGCTTCTCAAGAGTAAATGAAGGGATGGGGTGAACCGCCCATCTATGGAAGCTCTCAAACCTGACCATCGAATAGGGAATTTTGTGCCACACGCAACCTCGTAGAAGGAAAGAAGTGTGGAAGGGGGGGGAGAAGAGCAGACAGATAGACACACGCGACAGGAATCACAGAAGGAGAACCAGAGGAACTCCGGGAAATACAGTGAGTCATGAGCAGAGGAGAAGGAGAGTAACCTTCATCATGGACTTCCAACGAGAAGGAAGTAAGAGAATGAGTCTCAAAGCATCGTGGTCTAGCTCGAGGGTGGCTAGTGGTAAATCCATTGGGAGTCATTGAGCCTACGGTTGGGTGGAAACAAGCACCCCTCTCAGCAGTTGCATTACACATGGTGTTTTCTTATAAGTGTTTATGTCCTATATTTTAAATTGAATACTCTTGGAATGCATGCTCATGGTTGTACACTCATAAATGGTTTATGTATAGAAATGTTTGCCTGGTGTTTTATCGGAAATGGTGGATGCATGCTTATACTTGTATGACCATATTCAGTTTATATATATATATATGTGTGTGTGTGTGTGTGTGTGTGTGTGTATACTAAACAAGTTTAGATTTCGAGTCCGTCCTCGGGAGAATTGTCCCCTGCACTTCACTCACGCGAAGTCTTGGTTGGATTTCCCTGAAGGCACCTCCTTCTGGGAAGGTTCCCTCACTATTCCAGAGCTAGAGTGAGTTCCTTGAAAGGACTACCGTTTAAGTAAATATCTAAGCTTATCTCGCCTCTGTCACAGAGTTCATAGCTTGATAAGTTAACAAGGCCTTTCCATCATGTCCCCAAGCCTGGTGATAATTACCCAAGGATCCGTTGAAGGATTTTATGGCCTAAGTCTGGAGGCCTTGCACCAGCAAGAATGGTTCCCTCAGAGTTTGGCCTTTCATTGTTTTGGCAACCAGGAAACCCAAGGGTCAGTTTTCATGTACTCGCCAATCACAAAATCTTGAAGTATGAAACCCCAAAAAGGTCTAGCATGGATGAGTCTTGGTGTTTCGGTGTTTCAGCAACCGGGAAACCCAAGGGCCAGTTTCCTTGTACTCACCAATCGCGAAATCCTTAAGGATGAAACCCCGAAAAGGTCTAGCATGGATAAGTCTTGGTGTTTCGGTGTTTCAGCAACCGGGAAACCCAAGGGTCAGTTTCCTTGTACTCGCCAATCACGAAATCTCGAGGTATGAAGCCCTGAAAAGGTCTAGCGTGGATAAGTCTTGGTGTTTCGTTGTTTCGGCAACCGAGAAACCCAAGGTTCAGTTTCCTTGTACTCGCCAATCGTGAAACCCCGAAGTATGAAACCCCGAAAAGGTCTAGCATGGATAAATATTGGTGTTTCTGCGTTTCGGCACCTGGGATACCCAAGGGCAAGTTTCCTTGTATTTACATGTCGTGAAATCCCGACTTGTGAAACCCTGAAATGGTATAGCATGGTTAGAGTTTGGTGTTTCGGCATTTTGGCACCCAAGATACCCAAGGGCAAGTTTCCTTATCTTCGCATGTCGCGAGATCCCGACTTGCGAAACCTCGAAATGGTATAGCGTGGTTAAAATTTGGTGTTTCGGTGTTTCGGCACCCTGGATACCCAAGGGCAAGTTTCCTTCTCTTCGCATGTCGCGAAATCCCAACTTGCAAAACCCTGAAATGGTATAGCATGGTTAGAGTTTGGTGTTTCAGCGTTTCGGCACCCGGGATACCCAAGGGAAAGTTTTCTTGTACTCGCCAGTCTCGAAATCCCGACTTACGAGACCCCGAAATGATAATAGAGCGTATGAGATACGGTGTTTCAGTTTTTCGGCACCCGGGATATTAAGGGCAAGTTTCTGTACTCTCCAGTCCCGAAATCCTGACTTGCAAAACCCCGAAATGACATAGTGTGTCTAGAGTTTGGATGTTTCGACACCCGGGAAACCCAAGTGTCAGTTCCCTTGTACTCATCGATCGCGAAGTCCTGACTTGTGAAACCCCAAAAGAAGCTTAGCAATGAATACAAGCTTCGGAGTTTCATCTCCTGGGACACCTAAGTGTGAGACCTTATGTCTGTGCATATCGCGAAACCCCGACTTGCGAAACCTCGAAATAATAATAGCATGGATAGGTCTTGATGTCTCGGTATTTCAGCACCCAAGATATCTAGAATCAAATCCCTAGTACACGCCAGTCCCAAATTCCCGACTTACGAAATCCCGATACTGATTAGCACATGTAGATTTGGTTTTCGGTGTTTTGGCACCCGAAAAACCGAAGGGTATGAACCCCTCGTCCTTTTCTACCGTGAAAACTCGGGACACGAAACTCTGAAAGGTGGGATGCCAGGTTTTAATCCGAGGCATTGCTAGATGTGACAATACTATTAGTCCCTTTCAGATTTTGGCTCTTTGAGAGACAAGAGAGCAAGGGAGCACATGCATTGCGATTTCCTGAATTGTGAAAGATGGAAGCGCCCCTCCGGTAATGTCCGTGGTCATAGACAACGATCACATGGGTAAGGATAAGGGATGGTAGGGTCTGCATCAGGCCCCATAGGAATTCGGGGATTCTATTCCTCGGTGAAAAGAAGGAAAAAGTCGAAAAATATTAGTTCCCATAGTGTGTGTGTTACAGGCGCTCTTGCACTTCTACCAACATTAATTCATTCAAAACTTCTAATACTTACACAATTCGATTACAATGGTTGAACCAAAACGTTTCATCTTCTAAAACTAATTACAATAATTTCAACTAACAATCTCGACATGTGAACCGATTTTCAATGATTAACAAAAAGTGTTTGAAAAGCTAATGGTTGATTTCTCTGACTGCTTTCCTTTCATCCTTTCCATATGTCTTTCTCTAACCTTCTGTTGAACTCGCCAATCTGGTGACACCTGGAAGCTATTTACTGGTTCCTGGAAAAATTTATTTTGTCTTACCTAGCTGCACGATCTCTTTCCATTGTAAGTTCGAACGAATCTCATAATCCATCATTTATTTTATCAGGATCTTCAAGCCAATACAAGTAGCATAAGTCATAGTTGGAAGCCCGATCTTCACGGTCTTAAACTGATTTAAGATCTCAAAGTTTGTGGTCAAATTTTCTACCAGACTTGGTCCTTTCAAGTTTTCCTCCAGGCCTTCAAATTTCTAATGATCCATTCTTCATTGTGCGAGGAGAGAGTTGTATTTCTCTAGTTCGTATAATTTCCCTTTTTCATCCCAAAATGATGGGAGGCCTTTGATAAATAATTGCTCAAATAGATCCTTGAATTCATGTATACTCTGCTCCATCTGTGCAGCTTTGGTCTGAACTGACTTGAGAAAATTGTTCTTAGCAATGATCCTCCTAGCCCAAATGATCAGTGTAGTCCTATCTTTGACCCCAATGGTCTGAAGTTCAGCAGCAGGAATGGAATTCAATAGATTTATAGCGTTCTGGGCCCACTATGAGGGCCTTTTCACCAGTGTCTCATTCACCACAATACATCTGCTTCGGCCAGTGATAGCCATTCTATCTTTGTCATCTATGAAATTCAAGTACACCCTGAACTTAGCAGCTTCAGCAACAATAGAATCCCAGATTACATGTTTAGCTCCCTAGAAAAGTCCTTTACCTTTCAGCCTCATTTTCAACTTGCTCACTCTTTCTTGCAACTCTTGATTTTCTTTTTGAAACTGGGTCATCTTATCATTCTTCATTTTCATTTCCTACTGCAGCTTTTCTATATCTCCCTTAAGACTCTTGATTTCTCCGTCCTTCAGGATAACTTGGGACATAGCCTAGACAATATATTCAGTGTTTGAATCAGCTCCTGTTGTGCCAGGTACAACTGCAGATTTGTTTGATACCTCTACCTGTCCTTGTGACCAATTTTATTTTTCCTTCTCTAGCTGCAATACTTTGACTTTGTAATTCAGTGCTTCCTATCGAAATGTCTCTTTTTCTTGTTCTAGAACAATCAGCTCTAAGTAAGCATTTACCCCTTGAGGGCCTTCAGATTCCAATCTTTTGACTTGAGTCTGCCAAGATCTGTTGGATGTCTTTTCTTGCTTCAATTGTCCTTCCAACTTGAGTGTATGGTTTTCCATCCTTGCAACCCTCAAACTCAAATTCAGGTAGTTTGAATACAACATGTCACATCTACTACAAATTTGTCATTATCACATAATACAGAAAAACCAACATGACCTCTACTACAAATTTGTCATTATCCAAACCTAAGATTTGACTGAGTATGGAACATGCCCACTAGACCTCAATAACCATGACGCTTACATGCATAGGCAACAACAGACTCTCAGAATGATGTTCGGGTTTAACAATGGTCTACAAAAATAGGGTTTTGACCTCGGGGGGACATTCTCTGTAGACTGTAATTAGTTTCTCTTCCTTGAAGGTTTCAAACACTACAGGGGAAGATTTTGGTGTACCAAGGGTGTCTCGAACTGATGGGCTATCCACTCTACATAGGACCTATGACCCTAACCTATGTAAAACCACCTTTTCTTCTTACGAGTATTTCTCGACACACCAGCTTATGAATTCCGGGAAAGGGAATGCAACTTTGATGATGTAAGGGACTATGGAGGCTTAAACTGCTTCAAGGAAATTTATTCATCTTCCTACATTATCTAACAAATTGGCTCTGGATATGGAAATGGGTGAGACGATTAGCTCTGTGTCAAATATACCAGAGTCTCTATCAATTAGGGATTCTTCTTTCGAAGCAGGATCTTGTTATGTTATGGATAAAATGAAAGGATTCATGGCCATGATGAAAAATACCTGAGAATGAGTGAAGAATGTGCGATTCAGGTTCACTATTGAGATTTAGTTCGAATGGAGCGTTTGCGCCAATATTCAAACGTTCAAATGATTTGAAATATCATAAAATAATGACCCAAGACCTCCTTTATATACTCCTCCCGATATCAGGGACGAGACAAAGCGGTTTGGAGTAGACCACTTTTCTCTCTAATATGCCTCTGGTGGTGCCATGTGTTTACAATCAGAAACCATGGTATTTCTATCAGCCTACTCCCAAGCAATTAAACTTCATGGAAGTTCTCCACCCAATGTAGTTGCTGACCGTTGATCTGTGATGCCTAAGATATGTGACCCGCCAAGTCCCATCAACCTCGCGCCTCTGCTAGATTTAACCATATTTCGCTAGATGTGGCTCTTCCCTCTAGTTTATCATGCCTCTACCCCTATTTATCCCTCAGCTAAGCCTTGAGACTTGGATTCCATTGAAAACAATTTATGGTGATAACATAGGCTCCAACTAGGGATGCTATCCTCCCTGTAAGGTGGCAAAGAATGGTAGACTGGGTGCCTAGCCATTGGGCTATGATTTATTCCTGCAATCTGAATCCACCAACCTTCATTCAAAATCTCAAAACCGACCTAGCATAGCTCAAGGCCTTCACCTCAAGCTTCAACTATGTTGTTTTTATTCCAACCTCTTCATGCGGAAAGAAAACACAAAAATGGTTATGTACAATGAATGGAAGGGGTGATGATTGCTCAAATGATATAATGTTTGAGGAACCTGCCATTCACAGGCACTCCTCCAATGATGTCTCCATTACACTACTGTAGCATATAGGCATTTCTTCCACAGTATGTTGCAATCTCGAATGGTCCCAACCATAGATGGTCAAACTTCCCGTGCTTTCCCTTATTTTCATTTCTGGCCTCCCATTTTAATATGAAGTCTCCTAGTTTGAAGTCATCCACCTTGGTACGTCGGTCAAAAGCCTCTTTGATCTTGTATTGGCGTAGCTGAGCATTATTGAAATTCTTTTCTCGGGTCTATTGGACACTGACTAGTTCATCCTTTCTTCTTCGAGTGACATCTATTTCTGCATCCTGCTCCTGTAACAGCCTCATCACTGACAATCCTAATGCAGTAGGAAAGATTGCCTATGTACCATAAACTATTTGGAAAGAGGATGTGGCTATATATCTCTTTAGGGTGATTCTATTAGCCCAAGTGCATGGATGAGATTTTTGTGCCAAGCCTCTTTATTTTCTTGCAGCAATTTCTTGATAATTCTGACTAAGCTTTTATTCGAGGATTCATCCAACCCATTTCCTTGAGAGTAGTATGATGTAGAATGGCCAAGGGTGATATTGTAATCGCTGCAGAATTTCTCTATTTTCTTGGAATTGAAATCCGTTGCATTGTCTGTTATGATCTTGATTGGGCATCCGAACCTGGATAAAATATTGTCTTCTAAAAACTGGATGATGACATCATATGTTGCCTGCCTAGTGGGAACTGGTTCAATCCACTTAGTGAAATAGTCTATTTTTGTTAGAATCCACCTGTGTTGGGTTGAGGATTGTGGATGTATTTCCCCTATAAAATCAATTCCCCACTGTTTAAAAGGAGGTTCCATAGAGATGGGTTTCAAAGGCAGAGGTTGTAATTTTCCCTTCCCATCAAAAATTTGACATTCATGGCATTTTGAAACCTCTTTATAGAAATCCAAAAAAATGCTAGGCCAATAAAACACAACCCTGAAAATCTTATGCACAGTTGTTTTCCAATAATGGTGGCATCCATAGTCACCCTTATGGAACTCTCTGATGGTTTTTAATACTTCCTCTTCTAGCAAACAACTCAATAAAATCCCTCCTGGATATTTCCAATATAGAGATAGTTTTGTTAGAATATAGAAGATTGTGTGCTCGTTTTACCATTGACGATACCCTCATCACCCAACCATAGGCCAAATCCACCCTCTGAGCACCTTAACCTTGACTGAGAATTACTCTGGAAGCAAACCCTAGGCTAGATAGCCAAACAAGGTGTAGCGCATATTCCTTATGGATAGCGTACCAACAATAGCTAATCAGATAGTCCAAACCCTAGCCAAGAGATAGTCCAAGCCAACACTGAAAACTGGTTGCTGCAGTAGCTGCACCTGCAGCTCTCCTCCACACGTGCACACCAAACTGGGAACTACAATGTGCACCAGTTGTTGCTCTGCAATTCTGAGATGTGTCAAATGAGAATTGGTGCCCTGTATTTATAGTGGTTCTACCATATTTGTTGGGGCCAACTTCTCCTTCTGGGTATATGTCTGTTCAGTATATTATTATTAATTCTAGCTAACTTCTTCTCTTGGAGGCTAATAACCTAATATAAATTATCTTCTTGAGCCAACAAGACTTCTAGGGTTATTAGCCAGCTCATTAGGGTTTTCTCTTGCTTTCCGGAGTCTCCTATTCTCGTCAGGTTCACACGTGGAGGTAAATACTTCTCGCAACTACCATAATATTAACACTCCCTCCTAGCTAGGGAGGTATTATAGGTAATGGTCTTGAGCACAAAAACATACCATTTACCCGATAACATCAACATAGTCATTTAAACTATCTCATGACTAGATCATGAGCATCACCATCACCATCAGCTGCATCATCTCTCGAAACCATACTTCATCTGAGTAATCAGACATGATGTTGGATCAGTCACTCACACCATAGAGTGATACAAGAGTGATTCTTATAATGAACCGAACTATTTTCCATCTGGAAAATCTTTGTTCATCATTCGTCTGGATGATGATTATCTCCAATAAACTGTTGATAGTCTTCAAGGCAATTAGAACAAGAATATAACACAACTGTGTCTATCCATAGTAGTACATAACTACAATCCAGTGGTACACGACCACACCAAGTAACACACAAGTACTTGATCAACAATGTATAATCACGAACAATGGAATATATCCACCACAATAGTCTTCATCTACTGTCATATAGTCTTCATAACAAACATCTAATAGCAACCTGCATAGAAACAATGTTATGATATAAACTGAATCATCTAGGCCAATCTTTCACTCACATCTGTGAGCTCTAAAAGAATATTTGCCTCACAAATAGTGGAACATATCCACCACAATAGTTTACATCTACTGTCATACAGTATTCATAACAAACATCTGATAGCAACCTGCACAGAAACAATATTATGATATAAACTGAATCATCTAGGCCAATCCTTCACTCATATCTGTGAGCTCTGAAAGAATATCTGCCTCAGAGTAGAATAATGAGATATCTAGACTATTCTTCTCAAGCAAGGAAGAATAAATGTCCTGTCTTCTGAACCTGGACCATTCCTCACCCTGGGACATTCTTCCTACACTAATCAAAGTGCACCCTAGAGAGAATGTATAAACCCTAAGGAATGTTTGTCCCTGATTCCTGAGCCTTGACGAATCCCCACCCTAGGCCATTCCTCATACACTAATCAAAGTGCACCCTGGAGAGGATGTATAAACCCTAAATAATGATTGTCTGGACCATTTCCTCTATTAACCACAAGAGGAAAAGACCGTCCTGCATCAACCTCCAAAACAGACCATTCCTCATGTTAACCACAATGAGAAATCGTTGTCCAGTGAGGTGGGCCAGTCTTCTTGAGTAACCCTCAAGAAGAGATATTTCCCTAGACCACTCCCCATGTTAACCACAATGGGAAGTCACTATCTATGATACATCAACAATCAGACTACTTCCCATGTTAACCACAATGGGAAGTCACCATCCATCAGAAATCTCAATCCACTTTCCGAACAAGAAGCATCTATCCAAGATGGACTATTTTTCAATGAATGTCTTAAATAATATTTGCAGTGCTCCCTCCCAACCTGGGAGTCATTTCTTCCTTTTTCAATAAGGAATTTGTTTCCATGTGCTCCAGCTTGAGTACGCAAACTCTTTCATATTGGATAGAAGCTTTACCAAAATGTTTGCTTATCTGCTCATGTGTGGAGATATGTATTGGAGAAATCATTTTCTCCTTTCTGGACTTCATCATGTATAATGTAATGCTTGATTTCAAATCTACTTTAGTCTGGAACACTGTGAAGGATTCATGTAGATCTAAACAATAGAGTATATGATAGTTGGAAAACTGGAACATATCCATGTGGCACTTCTTCTGTCATCATGAGATCTGATCTACTGAGTAGTCATCTTGATGTTATAGGAAATCTTCACCACGCTTCTGTTGTGCACTAGAGGTTCTTCCACCAAGTTATCTTCTTCTATCTACATGCAAGGGTCTCTTTCTGGTATGGTTCAAAGTCTTGAGATTGCTCTTCATACGTTATTTATTCAATTTCTCTGAATAACATTTCTTTGTATTCATCTGATGTAGAACTCCAACTCATGGATGTTGTGGATGATATAATGACTCATGTAGAGATAAGTCTGGTTTGCTGGAACAAGTAATCATCATTATTTTCTCCCTCCATCTGGGAGAACCTCTAGTTCTAGGTCTCGCAATGCTTTTATTCATAAGTCTTCCATACACTGTTCTTTATTACGACTTTCGGTTCTTCTGCTTGATTGATTTTAGTGAGTTCATATCAGGTTGGTAATCTTGCGATTCTTGATACAATGACTGGTTGTTCTGGTTTCTCTTTCTTTCTTCGAATCCTCATGTTCTTCTTCATGTTTTTCATTAGCTCTTGGGTCCATGGAGTTTCTTATAGATTCCATGCCCTAGAGATTCCACTTCTTCCTTTCATCATAGGATCACGGATCTGGATGGACAACTAGGAATACTTTAAGGCTTCTCTTCGAA
>ML813164.1:11527-27480 GCA_009831015.1 Picea engelmannii
AGGGTTGTGTTTTATTGGCCTAGCATTTTTTTGGATTTCTATAAAGAGGTTTCAAAATGCCATGAATGTCAAATTTTTGATGGGAAGGGAAAATTACAACCTCTGCCTTTGAAACCCATCTCTATGGAACCTCCTTTTAAACAGTGGGGAATTGATTTTATAGGGGAAATACATCCACAATCCTCAACCCAACACAGGTGGATTCTAACAAAAATAGACTATTTCACTAAGTGGATTGAACCAGTTCCCACTAGGCAGGCAACATATGATGTCATCATCCAGTTTTTAGAAGACAATATTTTATCCAGGTTCGGATGCCCAATCAAGATCATAACAGACAATGCAACGGATTTCAATTCCAAGAAAATAGAGAAATTCTGCAGCGATTACAATATCACCCTTGGCCATTCTACATCATACTACTCTCAAGGAAATGGGTTGGATGAATCCTCGAATAAAAGCTTAGTCAGAATTATCAAGAAATTGCTGCAAGAAAATAAAGAGGCTTGGCACAAAAATCTCATCCATGCACTTGGGCTAATAGAATCACCCTAAAGAGATATATAGCCACATCCTCTTTCCAAATAGTTTATGGTACATAGGCAATCTTTCCTACTGCATTAGGATTGTCAGTGATGAGGCTGTTACAGGAGCAGGATGCAGAAATAGATGTCACTCGAAGAAGAAAGGATGAACTAGTCAGTGTCCAATAGACCCGAGAAAAGAATTTCAATAATGCTCAGCTACGCCAATACAAGATCAAAGAGGCTTTTGACCGACGTACCAAGGTGGATGACTTCAAACTAGGAGACTTCATATTAAAATGGGAGGCCAGAAATGAAAATAAGGGAAAGCACGGGAAGTTTGACCATCTATGGTTGGGACCATTCGAGATTGCAACATACTGTGGAAGAAATGCCTATATGCTACAGTAGTGTAATGGAGACATCATTGGAGGAGTGCCTGTGAATGGCAGGTTCCTCAAACATTATATCATTTGAGCAATCATCACCCCTTCCATTCATTGTACATAACCATTTTTGTGTTTTCTTTCCGCATGAAGAGGTTGGAATAAAAACAACATAGTTGAAGCTTGAGGTGAAGGCCTTGAGCTATGCTAGGTCGGTTTTGAGATTTTGAATGAAGGTTGGTGGATTCAGATTGCAGGAATAAATCATAGCCCAATGGCTAGGCACCCAGTCTACCATTCTTTGCCACCTTACAGGGAGGATAGCATCCCTAGTTGGAGCCTATGTTATCACCATAAATTGTTTTCAATGGAATCCAAGTCTCAAGGCTTAGCTGAGGGATAAATAGGGGTAGAGGCATGATAAACTAGAGGGAAGAGCCACATCTAGCGAAATATGGTTAAATCTAGCAGAGGCGCGAGGTTGATGGGACTTGGCGGGTCACATATCTTAGGCATCACAGATCAACGGTCAGCAACTACATTGGGTGGAGAACTTCCATGAAGTTTAATTGCTTGGGAGTAGGCTGATAGAAATACCATGGTTTCTGATTGTAAACACATGGCACCACCAGAGGCATATTAGAGAGAAAAGTGGTCTACTCCAAACCGCTTTGTCTCGTCCCTGATATCGGGAGGAGTATATAAAGGAGGTCTTGGGTCATTATTTTATGATATTTCAAATCATTTGAACGTTTGAATATTGGCGCAAACGCTCCATTCGAACTAAATCTCAATAGTGAACCTGAATCGCACATTCTTCACTCATTCTCAGGTATTTTTCATCATGGCCATGAATCCTTTCATTTTATCCATAACATAACAAGATCCTGCTTCGAAAGAAGAATCCCTAATTGATAGAGACTCTGGTATATTTGACACAGAGCTAATCGTCTCACCCATTTCCATATCCAGAGCCAATTTGTTAGATAATGTAGGAAGATGAATAAATTTCCTTGAAGCAGTTTAAGCCTCCATAGTCCCTTACATCATCAAAGTTGCATTCCCTTTCCCGGAATTCATAAGCTGGTGTGTCGAGAAATACTCGTAAGAAGAAAAGGTGGTTTTACATAGGTTAGGGTCATAGGTCCTATGTAGAGTGGATAGCCCATCAGTTCGAGACACCCTTGGTACACCAAAATCTTCCCCTGTAGTGTTTGAAACCTTCAAGGAAGAGAAACTAATTACAGTCTACAGAGAATGTCCCCCCGAGGTCAAAACCCTATTTTTGTAGACCATTGTTAAACCCGAACATCATTCTGAGAGTCTGTTGTTGCCTATGCATGTAAGCGTCATGGTTATTGAGGTCTAGTGGGCATGTTCCATACTCAGTCAAATCTTAGGTTTGGATAATGACAAATTTGTAGTAGAGGTCATGTTGGTTTTTCTGTATTATGTGATAATGACAAATTTGTAGTAGATGTGACATGTTGTATTCAAACTACCTGAATTTGAGTTTGAGGGTTGCAAGGATGGAAAACCATACACTCAAGTTGGAAGGACAATTGAAGCAAGAAAAGACATCCAACAGATCTTGGCAGACTCAAGTCAAAAGATTGGAATCTGAAGGCCCTCAAGGGGTAAATGCTTACTTAGAGCTGATTGTTCTAGAACAAGAAAAAGAGACATTTCGATAGGAAGCACTGAATTACAAAGTCAAAGTATTGCAGCTAGAGAAGGAAAAATAAAATTGGTCACAAGGACAGGTAGAGGTATCAAACAAATCTGCAGTTGTACCTGGCACAACAGGAGCTGATTCAAACACTGAATATATTGTCTAGGCTATGTCCCAAGTTATCCTGAAGGACGGAGAAATCAAGAGTCTTAAGGGAGATATAGAAAAGCTGCAGTAGGAAATGAAAATGAAGAATGATAAGATGACCCAGTTTCAAAAAGAAAATCAAGAGTTGCAAGAAAGAGTGAGCAAGTTGAAAATGAGGCTGAAAGGTAAAGGACTTTTCTAGGGAGCTAAACATGTAATCTGGGATTCTATTGTTGCTGAAGCTGCTAAGTTCAGGGTGTACTTGAATTTCATAGATGACAAAGATAGAATGGCTATCACTGGCCGAAGCAGATGTATTGTGGTGAATGAGACACTGGTGAAAAGGCCCTCATAGTGGGCCCAGAACGCTATAAATCTATTGAATTCCATTCCTGCTGCTGAACTTCAGACCATTGGGGTCAAAGATAGGACTACACTGATCATTTGGGCTAGGAGGATCATTGCTAAGAACAATTTTCTCAAGTCAGTTCAGACCAAAGCTGCACAGATGGAGCAGAGTATACATGAATTCAAGGATCTATTTGAGCAATTATTTATCAAAGGCCTCCCATCATTTTGGGATGAAAAAGGGAAATTATACGAACTAGAGAAATACAACTCTCTCCTCGCACAATGAAGAATGGATCATTAGAAATTTGAAGGCCTGGAGGAAAACTTGAAAGGACCAAGTCTGGTAGAAAATTTGACCACAAACTTTGAGATCTTAAATCAGTTTAAGACCGTGAAGATCGGGCTTCCAACTATGACTTATGCTACTTGTATTGGCTTGAAGATCCTGATAAAATAAATGATGGATTATGAGATTCGTTCGAACTTACAATGGAAAGAGATCGTGCAGCTAGGTAAGACAAAATAAATTTTTCCAGGAACCAGTAAATAGCTTCCAGGTGTCACCAGATTGGCGAGTTCAACAGAAGGTTAGAGAAAGACATATGGAAAGGATGAAAGGAAAGCAGTCAGAGAAATCAACCATTAGCTTTTCAAACACTTTTTGTTAATCATTGAAAATCGGTTCACATGTCGAGATTGTTAGTTGAAATTATTGTAATTAGTTTTAGAAGATGAAACGTTTTGGTTCAACCATTGTAATCGAATTGTGTAAGTATTAGAAGTTTTGAATGAATTAATGTTGGTAGAAGTGCAAGAGCGCCTGTAACACACACACTATGGGAACTAATATTTTTCGACTTTTTCCTTCTTTTCACCGAGGAATAGAATCCCCGAATTCCTATGGGGCCTGATGCAGACCCTACCATCCCTTATCCTTACCCATGTGATCGTTGTCTATGACCACGGACATTACCGGAGGGGCGCTTCCATCTTTCACAATTCAGGAAATCGCAATGCATGTGCTCCCTTGCTCTCTTGTCTCTCAAAGAGCCAAAATCTGAAAGGGACTAATAGTATTGTCACATCTAGCAATGCCTCGGATTAAAACCTGGCATCCCACCTTTCAGAGTTTCGTGTCCCGAGTTTTCACGGTAGAAAAGGACGAGGGGTT
The DNA here is from genome assembly GCA_009831015.1 of Picea engelmannii. NCBI lineage: Eukaryota > Viridiplantae > Streptophyta > Pinopsida > Pinales > Pinaceae > Picea > Picea engelmannii. The sequence goes on from ML813164.1 coordinate 15,779, forward strand.
CATACCCTTCGGTTTTTCGGGTGCCAAAACACCGAAAACCAAATCTACATGTGCTAATCAGTATCGGGATTTCGTAAGTCGGGAATTTGGGACTGGCGTGTACTAGGGATTTGATTCTAGATATCTTGGGTGCTGAAATACCGAGACATCAAGACCTATCCATGCTATTATTATTTCGAGGTTTCGCAAGTCGGGGTTTCGCGATATGCACAGACATAAGGTCTCACACTTAGGTGTCCCAGGAGATGAAACTCCGAAGCTTGTATTCATTGCTAAGCTTCTTTTGGGGTTTCACAAGTCAGGACTTCGCGATCGATGAGTACAAGGGAACTGACACTTGGGTTTCCCGGGTGTCGAAACATCCAAACTCTAGACACACTATGTCATTTCGGGGTTTTGCAAGTCAGGATTTCGGGACTGGAGAGTACAGAAACTTGCCCTTAATATCCCGGGTGCCGAAAAACTGAAACACCGTATCTCATACGCTCTATTATCATTTCGGGGTCTCGTAAGTCGGGATTTCGAGACTGGCGAGTACAAGAAAACTTTCCCTTGGGTATCCCGGGTGCCGAAACGCTGAAACACCAAACTCTAACCATGCTATACCATTTCAGGGTTTTGCAAGTTGGGATTTCGCGACATGCGAAGAGAAGGAAACTTGCCCTTGGGTATCCAGGGTGCCGAAACACCGAAACACCAAATTTTAACCACGCTATACCATTTCGAGGTTTCGCAAGTCGGGATCTCGCGACATGCGAAGATAAGGAAACTTGCCCTTGGGTATCTTGGGTGCCAAAATGCCGAAACACCAAACTCTAACCATGCTATACCATTTCAGGGTTTCACAAGTCGGGATTTCACGACATGTAAATACAAGGAAACTTGCCCTTGGGTATCCCAGGTGCCGAAACGCAGAAACACCAATATTTATCCATGCTAGACCTTTTCGGGGTTTCATACTTCGGGGTTTCACGATTGGCGAGTACAAGGAAACTGAACCTTGGGTTTCTCGGTTGCCGAAACAACGAAACACCAAGACTTATCCACGCTAGACCTTTTCAGGGCTTCATACCTCGAGATTTCGTGATTGGCGAGTACAAGGAAACTGACCCTTGGGTTTCCCGGTTGCTGAAACACCGAAACACCAAGACTTATCCATGCTAGACCTTTTCGGGGTTTCATCCTTAAGGATTTCGCGATTGGTGAGTACAAGGAAACTGGCCCTTGGGTTTCCCGGTTGCTGAAACACCGAAACACCAAGACTCATCCATGCTAGACCTTTTTGGGGTTTCATACTTCAAGATTTTGTGATTGGCGAGTACATGAAAACTGACCCTTGGGTTTCCTGGTTGCCAAAACAATGAAAGGCCAAACTCTGAGGGAACCATTCTTGCTGGTGCAAGGCCTCCAGACTTAGGCCATAAAATCCTTCAACGGATCCTTGGGTAATTATCACCAGGCTTGGGGACATGATGGAAAGGCCTTGTTAACTTATCAAGCTATGAACTCTGTGACAGAGGCGAGATAAGCTTAGATATTTACTTAAACGGTAGTCCTTTCAAGGAACTCACTCTAGCTCTGGAATAGTGAGGGAACCTTCCCAGAAGGAGGTGCCTTCAGGGAAATCCAACCAAGACTTCGCGTGAGTGAAGTGCAGGGGACAATTCTCCCGAGGACGGACTCGAAATCTAAACTTGTTTAGTATACACACACACACACACACACACACACACATATATATATATATAAACTGAATATGGTCATACAAGTATAAGCATGCATCCACCATTTCCGATAAAACACCAGGCAAACATTTCTATACATAAACCATTTATGAGTGTACAACCATGAGCATGCATTCCAAGAGTATTCAATTTAAAATATAGGACATAAACACTTATAAGAAAACACCATGTGTAATGCAACTGCTGAGAGGGGTGCTTGTTTCCACCCAACCGTAGGCTCAATGACTCCCAATGGATTTACCACTAGCCACCCTCGAGCTAGACCACGATGCTTTGAGACTCATTCTCTTACTTCCTTCTCGTTGGAAGTCCATGATGAAGGTTACTCTCCTTCTCCTCTGCTCATGACTCACTGTATTTCCCGGAGTTCCTCTGGTTCTCCTTCTGTGATTCCTGTCGCGTGTGTCTATCTGTCTGCTCTTCTCCCCCCCCTTCCACACTTCTTTCCTTCTACGAGGTTGCGTGTGGCACAAAATTCCCTATTCGATGGTCAGGTTTGAGAGCTTCCATAGATGGGCGGTTCACCCCATCCCTTCATTTACTCTTGAGAAGCCTTCCCACCTACCATCCGGGCGGGTAATTCATTTCGGGGTCTGAGAGTGAGCTTTGGTTTTCCCGAGCATGTAGAAACCAGTATGGTTTTGGTTCGATGGAAGTTAACACAGCCACTCCTGGCCCCTTTCACGACCTCTCGTCAGCCATCGTGGTATCATACATCATTTACATTCCTCATACCTTTTTATACTAAGGTCCGTTAAATCAATCATTCACAATCTTTGAGTTTTCCATAGTTCTTGGCCAATATAGTTATTTTTTTACAGACTGGGGGAAACAGGGTGTTACAATTCCCTCCCCCTTTTAAAGGAACATCATCCTCGATGTTCTATCTATCAATAGAATGTGTAATCACAGAAGTAAACAAAATCGGATATTCCTGTTTCATGGCATCTTCCATTTCCCAGGTAGCCTCATCTGGGCCAAAAAGTTTCCACTGCACATTGACCTGTGCAATGGTTTGGTTCCTGAGCGGGGTTTCCTTTCTGTCCAATATTCATTGAGGTTCTGATAGGAATTATCCCTTTGGTTCCACCTGGATCACAGACCAGTCAATTATATGATTAGAATCATGTACATATTTCTTCAATAATGAAACATGGAAAACATTATGTGCTTTTACTATGGGAGGAAGTGCTAGTCTATAAGCTACAGGTCCCACACTATCTAGAACTTCAAAGGTTCCACAATATCGAGGTTCCAACTTGGTGCATGCTCCCATCTTTAGGGAACTCTTCCTAGGCCGAACCCTAAGGTATACGTGGTCTCCCACCTTGAACTCTCTTGGAGTTCTCTTTTGGTCGGCGTAACTTTTCTGTCGGTTCTGAGCGACTTTTAGATTTTGTTTTATCTGAATTACTTCTTGTTCCATTTCTTTCAACATGTCAGGTCCAATAGTAACTCTGTTTATAGGATTACTCCAACTGACTGGAGTATTGCACGACCTACTATAGAGGACTTCGAAAGGGCTCATCTTCAGGGATTCTTGGTAGCCGTTGTTGTAGGCGAATTCCACTAGTGGCAGGTAATATTCCCACTTTTGGGTTGATGCATTACATGCATCCTAAGCATGTCTTATAATATTTGGTTCACCCTTTTCGTCTATCCATCGTTTTGAGGGTGATAGGCTGTGTTAAATAGTAACTTGGTCTCCAAACCATCCATCAGTGATTTCCAAAAGTTGGAAGTAAATTTCGTGTCTTTGTCAAACACGATCTCTTTCGGCATACCATGCAGTCTGAATATCTCCTTCATGAATACGTTGGCGATGTTTATTGTCTTACAAGTCGACTTGACGGGGATAAAATGAGCGGACTTGCTCAATTTATCCACCACTACCATGATGGCGTCATTCTGTTTGGTCGAGGGTGGTAATCCGGTGATGAAATCCATGGAGATGGTTTCCCATTTCCATTCTGGGATTGGTAGAGGTTGTAATAATCCTGCTGGGTTTCAGTGTTCTGCTTTAACCTGTTGGCATTCTATGCATTTGGCTAAGTACTTAGCTATGTATTTCTTTAATCTAGGCCAATAGAATTGTTTCCTGGTGGCTGTGATCATCTTCTGGTATCCTGGATGACCAATATAGGGTATTTTGTGCAGTTCATCCATTATGAACCTCTTCAAGTCATCACAATCTGGGATATACAATCTGTTTCTGTAAGTTAGCAGACCTCCTTCCATCATCTGGTAGCCTCCATACTTTATCCCTGTGGGTTCTTGCTGCAGGTACAAGGTCATGGTTTGGAAGAATGTGTCTGTCTCTTGTGAATTTTTGACTCTTTCCTTGATCTTCGTCTCACAGGTGCTTACCACTGCCAGGTGAATTTTTTTCATGCTTCTGCTAAGGGCATCAACCACCCTATTCTCCTTTCCCTTAATATGTTTGATTTCAAAATCAAACTCGCTGAGGAGGGCCATCCACCTAGCTTGTCTGGAATTGAGATTTGGTTGGTCAAACAGATATCGCAATCCACAGTGGTTTGTCATAAGTACAAATTTTCTTCCCAGGAGGTAATGCCTCCACATTTTCAAGGCGTGCACTATGGCGGCCAGCTCTAGATCATGGGTCACATAGTTGACTTCGTGCTCATTCAATTTTTGGGATTCATAGCAGACCAAACTTCCTCCTTGCATAAGGACTCCTCCGAGCCCTTCCTTACAAGAATCTGTGCACACGAGGAAATCAGCTTCGGAATTGGCGATCTTCAATACGGGTGCATGGGTTGGTAGATGTTTCAAGGTTTGAAATATTTCTTCACATTTTTGTGTCCACATGAATTTTGTCCCCTTCTTCTAGAGGGTAGTGATTGGACACCCAATCTTGGAGAATCCTTTTATAAATCTCCTATAGTATCCTGCCAAGCCCATAAAGGATCTGATATCCAAAACGTCCTTCGGGGTAGGCCATTCCATGATACACCTGATCTTATCAGGGTCTACCGCTACCCCTCCTTCAGATAGGACATGGCCCAAGTAATGTATTTTCTTCTGGAAAAAGTCACACTTGCTAAATTTGGCATAGAGATGATGTTCTCTTAGCACTTGAAGCACAAGCCTAAGGTGCTCCTCATGTTCCTCTCTATTCTTGGAGTAAATTAATATGTCGTCAATAAAAACCAGCACAAATTTGTCTAGGAATTTGCTAAGCACATTGTTCATCAAGCACATAAAAGTGGCAGGGGCATTGGTCAATCCGAATGGTACTACCACAAACTCGTAGTGACCATATCTCGTCCTAAAGGTAGTTTTGTGGATGTATTCTCCCTTGATTCAGACTTGGTGGTATCCAGATCTCAAGTCAATCTTCGAGAATATAGAGGCACCTCCCAATTGATCAAACAAGTCATCGATCCTGGGTAAGGGGTACTTGTTCTTTATGGTTACCTTATTGAGTTGTCTATAATCTATACACAGTCGGAGGGTACCATCTTTCTTTTTCACAAACATGACTGGTGCTCCCCATCGAGACACGCTGGGCTGGATATAGCCTATGTCCATCATTTCCTTCAGTTGTAATTTAAGTTCAACTAGCTCAGGTGTGCTCATCTTGTAGGGTGTCCTAGATACTGGCACCACTCCTGGTGCAAGTTCTATTGAGAATTCGATGTCCCTTCTCGAAGGTAGACCCGATACCTCTTCCAGAAATACATCTATGTATTCTCTCAGTGTGGGGTGGTCTTCGAGGCTTGGTTTGTCACCTTCAATTGTTTTCAACACCTGTATTTCATATAGGGGACATCCTTTTCTGCAATACTTTCTCATTTGAAGAGATCATATTTGTCTCACCGAGATAGGTTTTTGGATCCCTTGAAGGGTTATTCTCCTTCCTTCTTCGCTTACAGATTTCAAGGTTTTATGGTAACAGTCCATTTTGGCTTTGTGGGTGGCTAACCAGTCCATACCAATCAACAAATCATACGATCCCAGGGGTAATATGTTAAGGGTTTCTTGGGTGGGGAATTCGCCCATAATTATTTGGCAGGTCGGTATGACCTCCGCTACCCTTATTTTGGTGCCAGTGGCTAACTGTACCAACCATGGCTTGGTGTTTTTATGTGGCTATAGTTTACATTTATCAACAACCTTAGGGGATATATAACTCAAATTTGAACCAAGTTCAATCAGAATAGACACTAGATGGTTGGTGATCATACCTTCGATTTCCACCATTGAAGCTTGGTGGTCAGCTTGGTTATTATCCAAGGCTGCATAAATTTGCGGCACACTCTTGGCCATGTTATTGACAATGGTAGCTTCTTGAACGTTGTAAATTCTTCGGCTGTTCTGTTGTCGGTGCGGATAGTCCCTTAGAAGATTCTCTTCTCCACAACCCCAACATTTCAAAGGTTCTCTCTTTGGGTTATCAGTCTTTACTGGGGCAGATCTATAAAGTTTATTTCCGCTCAAGGAGGGAAAGTTCTGCTGGTGTACACTTCGGGCTGGGAAGCTCATCCTTGAGTTATTTTTATAGTCCTTAAATCTTGGGGATTTAAACCCCCTTTTCTGGAATCTTGAACTATTCTTCTGCTTCTAGCCTTCGCGAGGTCCTGTCCGATGCCCAAGTTGTTCATAACAATATCTTTCCTTTTGGATAATATCTTCTAGGGTATTTGGTTCGTCAAATTCAATTATGTTCTGGTAGTCCTTAGGTAGTCCACTAATGAATCGTTGCACCTTTGCCTTTTCTTGTTTTATGTAGGGTACATACCTCAGCAACTCAAGGAATCTGTTGACATATTCCTCTATGGTGAGTTTCCCCAGCTCAAGTTCATAGAATTCTTTAGTCTTTTCGTCGAAATATTTTTCCGACAAATACTTCTTCCTGAAGTATTTCTCAAACCGTTCCCAAGACAGGTCTTCTTCGTGAATCCCTTTTACATTCTTAAGGTCTTCCAACCAAATGGAAGCCTTTCCATTCAAGTTAAAGGTGGCTACTCGGGCCTTCAAGTTTTCTGAGAAGTCATGGACTCTGAAATACTTCTTTAGTCCAAGCAGCCAGGCCTCTGCTTCCTCTCCTTTCTTTATTTCACCGTCAAAGGAGGGTGGTTTGGTCTTCTTGAACTCTTCGAGATTATGACTCTTGGAAAGTTTCTGCTTCTTTCGTTTTCTTCGGGAATGAGAACTAGTTCTACTGCTAGAAGATCCCTCCGAGTCACCAACTCCCTTTCCAAAAGAATCGTCCGACGCTTGTCCCTTATCTCTGGGGTGGAACTTTCTCGAGGTGCTCCTCTCAGTGTGGCCACTGACATGACCATGTTTCTGTGTCTTAGGTTCATGTTTCAATTGCCTTTGTATGTCAGATAAGCTCTGTAGTAAAACTGCATTAATTTTTGTTTGCTTCTCTTTCTCTTTTATCATCCTTTCGTTGTCATCCTTACAGCTCTGTAATTCGGCCATGAGGCTCCTCACGGTCTCAGCTAGATATGGAGGGGTCCCTACCGCCCTCCTTTCATCAGAATCTTCATCTCTATTATGGGAGCCTTCCCCCACTTCATGGTGAGTCACCATTCTATACGCCTATAATTTCCCGTGGTTGATCTTCCTCTTGTGTGCAAAATAAAAACGCTGGTTGTTAGTCAATATTTATATTCATTTATGACTAGTACATAATTCATATTTTTCACATGCACACACACAATAGGAGTTTTCATTCTTAACCTTGACTTGTGATTAAGGGGGTTAATATAGAGGGTTACTCCTTTTTAGGAGTACTCCGAATGGAGTCTCTGCGCAACCCGTTCATGAGCCCAAGCATGTCAAGTGTTGTAACCATGCTCTGATACCAATTTGTAACACACCCACTATGGGAACTAATATTTTTCATCTTTTTCCTTCTTTTCACCGAGGAATAGAATCCCCAAATTCCTATGGGGCCTAATGCAGACCCTACCATCCCTTATCCTTACCCATGTGATCATTGTCTATGACCACGGGCCTTACCAGAGGGGCGCTTCCGGCTTTTGCGATTCGAGAAAACACGATGCATGTGTTCCCTTGCTCTCTTTTCTCTTGAAGAGCCGAAATCCAAAAGGGACTAACAGTATTGTCACATCTAGCAATGCCTCAGATTAAAACCTGGCATCCCACCTTTTGGAGTTTTTCCTACTGGGTTTTTGCGGTAGAAAAGGATGAGGGGTTCATACCCTTCGGTTTTCCGGGTGTCGAAACACCAAAAACCAAATCTACATGTGCTAAATTGTATTGGGATTTCGCAAGTTGGGAATTCAGGACTGGCGTGTACTAGGTATTTGTTTCTAGATATCCCAGGTGCTGAAATATCGAGACATCAATACCTATCCGTGCTATTATTATTTTGGGGTTTCGCAAGTCAGGGTTTCGCGATATGCGCAGACGAAAGGTCTCGCACTTAGGTTTCCTGGGAGCCGAAACTCCGAAGCCTGTATTCATCGCTAAGCTTATTTCGGGGTTTCGCAAGTCAGGACTTCGGGACCAGCGAGTACAAGGGAACTGACCCTTGGTTTTCCTGGGTGTTGAAACACCAAACCATCCAAACTCTAGACACACTATGTCATTTCAGGGTTTCGCAAGTCGGGATTTTGGGACTGACGAGTATAGAAACTTGCCCTTAGATATCCCGGGTGCCGAAACACCGTATCTCATCTGCTCTATTATCATTTCAGGATTTCAGGACTAGCGAGTATAAGAAAACTTTCCCTTGGGTATCCCGGGTGCCGAAATGCTAAAACACCAAACTCTAACCATGATATACCATTTCCGGGTTTCGCAAGTCGGGATTTCATGACATGCGAAGACAAGGAAACTTTCCCTTGGTTATCCCATGTGACGAAATGCCGAAACACCAAACTTTAACCACGCTATACCATTTCGAGGTTTCGCAAGTCAGGATTTCACGACATGCGAAGACAAGGAAACTTTCCCTTGGGTATCCCGGGTGCCGAAACACTGAAACACCAAACTCTAACCATGCTATACCATTTTGGGGTTTCGCAAGTCGAGATTTCGTGACATGCGAAGACAAGGAAACTTGCCCTTGGGTATCCCGGGTAGTGAAACACCAAAACACCAAGACTTATCCATGCTAGACCTTTTCGGGGTTTCATACTTTGGGGTTTCGCGATTGGCGAGTATAAGGAAACTGACCCTTGGGTTTCTCGGTTGCCAAAACACTGAAACACCAAGACTTATCCATGCTAGACCTTTTTAGGGTTTCATACTTCGAGATTTCGCGATTAGTGAGTACAAGGAAATTGACCCTTGGGTTTCCCGGTTGCCGAAACACCAAAACACCAAGACTTATCCACTCTAGACCTATAGTGGCCAAAATGTTGGTCACTATAATTGCTTAATTGACTCAAACAACCAAGTGATACATAAATTATCAACCCAGGGAAGTCTGTTATTTCAAAGATAACCACGCACTATATATGCTCAATTCCAAAAGCAACTTAGAGTTGTAGTAAAAGAAACTATACTAATCACACTTGCCTTGAATGAACTGAAGTTCTGATTTAAATCACAGGAAAGCAACCTACGTATTGTAGATCTTAAAGATTAAATTAAAGAATCTTGGATTACATTTAATATAATATTTGCGACAGGAAAGAACAACTATTCTACAACCAGAGAACAAGACCCTTACTCTCAAACAGAGACTTCAGTACTTTGTTTCTGATTAACACTCTTTCATGAAAACAGTAATGCAGAGAAAGATAACTCTATCTAGCAGAGAACAAGGCCATCCAATCCCTTCCTTTCTAAGCAGGAACCTTAAGCCCTATCCCCGATTAGCACACTTTGTGAAGATAACTAAGATCTACAGAGAACAGGATCTCCGGATTCCTTCCTTTCTAAGCAGGAACCCTTAACCCAGTTTCTGGCTAGTACACTTGCAGAAGTGAATGAAATCTACAGAGAACATGGTATTCTGACTCCTTCCTTTCTGAGCAGGAACCCTTAACCCAGTTTCTGGCTAGCACACTTGCAGAAGTAATTTGGAATCTACAGAGAACAGGGTGTTCTGATCCCTTCCTTTCTGAGCAGGAACCCTTAACCCAATCCCTGGCTAGCACACTTGCAGAAGTAATTGAAATCTACAGAGAACAGGATGTTCTGACCCCTTCCTTTCTGAGCAGGAACCCTTAACCCAGTTTCTGGCTAGCACACTTGCAGAAGTAATCGAAATCTACAGAGAACTGGATGTTCTGATCCCTTCCTTTCTGAGCAGGAACCCTTGACCCAATCTATGGCTAGCACCATAAAATCATCACACAAGATTGCTAATAAAAAGAATTACGAATTTCATTCAACAAACTAAGACAGAGTTCAGTAGTGTTTCAACAAAGCGGAATTCATTAAAAGTAGTGTTTTAGCAACACAATTTAATCAAATCATAAACAGAGATTGAACTAACACACTTCTAAAACTAACGGGTGAATCTTGTGATGAAGGTGGGCCCTCCCTTCTCACAAGATTCCCCTGAAACGAGAAAGCTAGAGAAGGATACTCAAAGCAGTCTTTTATTCATCTGTCAAAATATCATATTACAATCTGGAAGTGAAGTACGTCCCTCTCTTTGAATCTTTTCAATACATAAAAACTTCGATGTCTCGAATGATGATTTCCTCTCTATTAAAGAGGGAACCCCTTCGATGCAATTGATCAAACATTACAATGTGTATCTGAGTCCTATCTTTAGTTGGATCTACTTTCTAAACCAGAATAGGATGTCCTAGTCTCGCGCAACTGAATGCTATTACAGGAGCTGAATGAGGTATTGTTGTTACGGCTGGTGTAACAACTTCTTCTCGTTGCTGCTGATGTTGTTTCAGCATCACAATTCGCGGGCTGTTTCAGCCACGTGAATTGCGCTCTGACTGTGTCGGCATTCTTATGTGGGAGCGATGGTTGGTGCTTTGTTGACCGTTGATTGTAACGGCTTCCTTTGTGTTTCAGCATCGTCGGTCCTGGTGGTTTCCTCTATGTTTCAACATCTGCAGCTCTGGACTGTGTAACAGCTCTGTGTTTCAGCATCTGCGACCTCAGACTGTACAACAGCTCTGTGTTTCAACATCTGCGACCTCGGACTGTACAACAGCTCTGTGTTTCAGCATCAGTTCTGTGTTTCAGCAACAACGACCTTGGACTGTGTGACAGTTCTGTAGTTTTGAACAGGCCTCAGATGCTAATCTGCAGTTTTGAACACTTATGCATTTCTAATCAATGGTCAAGTATGAGAGTGATGTAAAATATTATGTAAAACAGATTAAATGTATAGTAATGAGAAGGGATGTTGTATTACCTTTGGAATGATCAGGTAAAGTGATAATATGAGTTTAAATATGGGTGATCAAGAGTATAATAGTGGCAAAAAGTATAGGCAAAAAGGTACATTATGTGGTCCTAACAACGAGTACAAGGAAACTGACCCTTGGGTTTCCCAGTTGCAGAAACATTGAAACACCAAGACTTATCCACGCTAGACCTTTTCGGGGTTTCATACTTCAGGATTTAGTGATTGGCGAGTACACGGAAACTGACCCTTGGGTTTCCGGTTGCCGAAACACTGAAAGGCCAAACTCTAAGGGAAACATTCTTGCTGGTGCAAGGTATCTAGACTTAGGCCATAAAATCCTTCAATGGATCCTCGGGTAATTATCACCAGGCTTGGGGACATGACGAAAAGGCCTTCTTAACTTATCGAGCTATGAACTCTATGACAGGGGCGAGGTAAGCTTAGATATTTACTTAAACGGTAGTCCTTTCAAGGAACTCACTCTGGCTCTAGAATAGTGAGGGAACCTTCCCATAAGGAGGTGCCTTCGGGGAAATCCAACCAAGACATCACGTGAGTGAAGTGCAGGGGACAATTCTCCCGAGGACGGACTCGAAATCTAAACTTGTTCACACACACACACACAC